>JAODAL010047471.1:0-29892 GCA_025379985.1 Phyllomedusa bahiana
TCTGCCGAGGAATTGTCATGGTGAATTCACTAACAGAATTCAAAAAGGCTCTGGAGACTTTCTAGAGAATAATAGAACGTTTATAGTGACCGGGGTTTTTGGGAAAGGTCGGGATACTTTCTAGATGTAATAATAAAAACATTATAGTGACCGGGATTCTGGAGACATTACTAGATGTAGTAATAGAACAATTTTATAGTCCCCGGGATTTGAAAAATTTGGGATACTTTTAGATGTAATAATTTAACAAATTAAGTGACCAGGACTGGAAAGGGGTTTTGGGAACATTTCTAGATGTAAAAATTAGAAAATTTATAGTGCCCCGGTTTCGGGAAAAGGGGTTGGATCTTTTCTAGATTTTTAATTAAAAAAACCTTTTAGAACAAAAGTTAAAAAAAAAAGATGGACGGGATTCTGGAGAAGGGTTGGAGAATTTTAGATGTAAAAATTTTAAAAAGTTATGTGAGGGGGATTCTGAAAAGTGTTAGAAAATTTTCTAGATTTAAAAAATAAAAAAGGTTATGGTGACGGGATTCTGGGACATTTCTAGATGTAAAAATAGAAAGGTTTATGGGAAAGGATTCTGGGAAGGGTCGGATACATTTTAGTTAATAATATAACAAGTTATAGTGCCCGGGTTCTGGAAAAGGGGTCTGGATGCATTTTAGATGTAAAAATATAATAGTTAAGTGACCGGGTTTGGAGAAGGGTTGGAGAATTTCTAGTGAAATAATAAAAAAGATATAGTGACCGGGATTTGGAGAAGGGTTGGATACATTTCAGATTTTTTAAATAACAATTATAGTGACCGGTTCGGAAAAGGGGTCTGGAAACATTTTAGTGTAATAATTAAAAAAGTTATATGACCAGGATTTGGAGAAGGGTCGGGATACATTTCTGATGTAATTAAACAAGTTATAGTGCCCCGGGTTTGGGGAGAAGGGTCGGTAATTTCTAGATGTAATAATAAAACAGGTTATAGGACCGGTTTCCTGGAAAAGGGTTGGATACTTTCAGATTAAAAATAAACAATTTAGTGCCCGGATTCGGGGAAAAAGGGCGGAGGGTTTTTTCGTTTTGTCACAGGGCTTTTTTTTGATTTAAAAAAAAAATTTTGGGTTCGGGGGGGTTTTATTTTAATTTAATTTGAGGGGAAAATTCTTTCCCAAAAGGGGAGCAGGGGCCCTACCCTGGGGGGGGGGGGGGGATTTCCCTTCCTGGATCAACCTATAAAACAATGGGACGCGGCTTTTTTGGTCTTAAAAACGAGAAAACCGCCCAAAACCCCTGAAAATAGTGGGATCTAGGGGCACCCCGCAACTTTTCTTTTTTCTCCACACTACGGATCTGAAATCCATGGCGTGTGAAATCTGCACAGTGTGAACCGCGGCGCTGGCTGCCTATTCAGATGAATGACCATTGTATTATTCGAGAAATTTGACGATACGAAATCCGTGCAAGTTCCATGGGGATTTTGTGAGCCTCTTAGCATTTTTTTGGGTTTGTATTTATTTTGACCCGGTATTGTTTAAATTTTGGGGCAATTTGGGGGCAATCTCTGTGGGGAATTTCGTCAGCTTTTCGAGTTTTACAACCACCTTTAATATGTCTTTTATGCAGTTTTTGGAAAAGGTTTTTCACCAAAAAGCCTCAGCTTACCGTTTCCCCGAGGGGCTGGGAGGGGGCTGGGGCCCGGGCAAGTGAGCTATCATCTGTGAGTTGCTGAGCAGAGCGATGTAGAGGTGCGCGCCAAAGCTCACAATCCAAGATGGCGGCCGCTCCTTGCGCTGCATCCTCCAGGCAAAGTGGAGAGCTGCTCCTTCTGCGTCCAGACCTCGTCCATCCCTGCTCGCTGTGGCGGGGTTTAATTTTGAAAACAAATGACTTTTTGTAACCCTGTATGTTTTTTGGAAAACTTTGGGGCGCGATCTGATTTTTTAAAGGGGATGGCGAAAAAGCCGGGCCCCATGCACATAATTTTTTGGGGACCCGATTTGGGGCCCCTGCTTTTTTTTCCCCCTTTTTGAAAGGCCCAAATTTTCCAAAAGCACGGGTGCTGCGCACCAAAAAATGGGGCAAACGCATAATTTTTGGGAAAAACTTAAAACCAGCTAATTAAATAGAGTTTAGCGAAGGGGGCCAAAACTGTGGCAGATTTATCATCCATTGAACCCCCCCATGTGGCGCATTGGGAAGAATGTGATTCTTTGGGGCCCCCCTATGGGGGAATTTATTCTTTGGGGGCCACCAGTGGAGGGGATTCTTCCCTGGGAGCCCCCCACCGTTTGGGGGTTTATTCTTGGATCCCACCAAAAATTTGGGGGGAAGTTGGTTTTTTCTTGGGGCCCCCAGTGGGGTTGATTCTTGGGGGCCACCCTGTATATTGATTCCCTGGGGCCCCACTACTGGAGATGATTCTTGGGGACCACCAGTGGAGATGATTTTGGAGCCAAAAAAATATAGTTTGATTCCTGGGGCCCCCCCAGTGGGGTTGATTCTTTTGGGGGCCCCCCGTTGGGGTTGATTTTTGGACCCACCAGTGGAATGAAATTTTTTGGGGCCCACCAGGGAATGATTCTTGGAGCCCACCACGTGGGGATGATTCTTGGAGCCACCACTGGAGCTGATTCCCTTGGGGCCACCAGTGGGGGATGAACTTGGGCCCACCAGTGGGGTTGAAATTTGGGACCCCCCCAATGGAGCTGATTTTTGGGGCCCAACGTAGTTTGGTTTTTTTGGGACCGCTAGGGGAGTTGGTTCTTGGGGCCCCCAGTGGAGTTGGTTCTTGGGGTCCACAAGTGGAGTTGGTTCTTGGGGCCACAAGTGGAGTTGGTTCTTGGGGCCACCAGTGGAGATGATTCTTGGGGACCACCAGTGGAGTTGGTTCTTGGGGCCCACAGTGGAGTTGGTTCTTGGGGCCACCAGTGGAGTTGGTTCATGGGGCCACCAGGGGAGTTGGTTCTTGGGGCCCACAAGTGGAGTTGGTTTCTGGGGCCCACCCTACAGCTACTGTAGAAAGGCATACATAGGTTTTTCTGTTTTAGTTCCATATGGCAATAAAATGCCATGAAAATCCTTGGTGACGCGCTTGGACACCATCATTTCTAGGGAAGCAAAGCCCTGATGTATGTAGCAATGTATAACGGAGGCAGGACTCCTCCAGCTCCACCGCTCTCCCCGGTAACAAGCCGCAGTGACGGTCCGTCTGTACAGCCGCTCCCACACCTCACATGGTTGTGTGCACGACAATTGTGCAACCAAGAAATCACGCCAACCATCCCTGTTCATGGAGAGCGTGACCTGACCTGAACGTTACACCCAAGGACACATGTAACCTACCAGAGCCTGGAAGGAGCCGAATCTCCACGGCTGAACCTAGAACATGGCTACAGAACAGAAGTCAAAAGCCATCACCAGGACTTATGAGCCATGCACATGTGTGAGAAAAAGTAAGTGAACCCCTGGGAACAGCCTGTATTCCTGCAAAACAATGAACAGAATGTGGTCTAATTATTTCAAAGTCACAACTGTCGACAAACACCAGGTAACTGATATCAGACAGTCATCCTGCTCATATCTGTTACTGAGTAACATCCACAGTGCAGGGAGAAAAAGTAAGTGAACCCTTTGGATTAAACCCTTAAGGTCCACAGCATTTTTATTTATTTTTTTTGCTTTAGTTTCTCTTTTATTCTCATCTTTTTTTATTTTTCCATTTTTTTTTATTTATTTTTTTAGATTTTTAAATTTTTATTATATTATTTTTTTAAATTTGTTTTATTTTTCCATTGCTGTCATTGTATTAGAATTTACTGTGTGTGGGGCAAGTAGTTTTTAATGGCACATTCATTGCACCATATAATGTACTAGGGAGTTCCTAAAACTCTTGGAGCTGTTGCCATACCCCGACCTCACCTCTCATTATCTATGATTTACCGACGGCTCTGCCAGACATGTGCCACATAAATATTATCTCAGCCATAGGAGATCCGAGCAAAGAGATGAGCTCAAGATGTTACTAACCTCCTCAGCTCCGCGGACTGCTCGCCCTGTATTCCTGGACAGGTGCTTCCACACTTGCCTCATGAACTCTGTAGGAAAATATTGCACTGGTGTCAACTTAAAGGGGGGCTCCTACCCAGAGCCATCTTAACAGAATTATGGGCCCCTGGGAAGAGCACTGCAGTGGCCCTGCCAAATACATGACATCACACTTGGCATTCTCTTCATTCTGTGTTCTCCCATAGAACAGAATGGGGGAAAACAGCGGTCCCCTGTATTGGGGGAACTCCCATAGAAACAGAAAAGGAGAACACAGCACTCCCTGTACTGGGAACTTTCCCCTAGAAAAAGAAAAGGAGAACACAGCTCCCTGTACTGGGAATTTCCCCTAGAACAGAATGGAGAACAAGTTTTCTTCCTACCCCATTAACTGGGAACTTCCATAGAAGAATGGAGAACAAAAGCACTCCCTGTACTGGGAAACTCACATAGAACAGAATGGGGAAACAACGCTCCCCTGTACTGGGAACTCCCATAGAGGAGAATGGAGAACACAGCGCTCCCCTGTACTGGGAACTCCCATAGAACAGAATGGAGGGTCGGGTCCACATATAGATGTTACCTGTCAGTGTGATGGGAAGACTGCAGAGAAGTGATCTCTGCGGAACGCATGAAGTCACAGAAGCACCATCTTTATATACCCTTCTGCCTTATATAAATAATGCAGAACAGTGTACCATTTATCACGCCCCCCTTTTGGTCATTTGTTCATGTATCCTAGAGGAAATACATGGATGAGTTAAAAAAAATATAAAAAAAATAAAAAAAACAGTAAAAATTTTAAAAGTTCAAATAAAATCCAAAGCTCAGAAGTCCAGTCCATTAAAATACAAAATCGTTTACTCCATACGCTGAACACTGAACAAGGGAAAGAAATTTCCAGCACCAAAACTGCATTTTTGGGTATTTTGTTTGGCAAAAAAAATTGGAATAAAAAGTGATCAAGAAGTCGCCGGTGTCCCAAAAAGATACCAGTAAAAAATACTTTTCATCCTGTGAAAAATGAGCCATCGCTCAGGTCCATAGACGATGAGACAAAAAGTTATTGGTCGCAGAAGGCGTCGCCACAGAGCAAGGTAATGCAGGATTTATTGTGTAAAAAGAGCTAAAACATAAAAACCAACATATTTGGTGTCACCGGAATCGCACCGACCTGCCGGATCCAGCGCGTCATTGCCCAGCTGGGGCCCCCTTTGGGCCTAATGGATAAGACGTCCCTGGGTGTCATCAGCGGTACCATTAAAAAAGTACATTGTGTCATTATGAAATGTATTGAGCACAAAATTCTCCCCAAAAATTTTCGGGACTTTTTTTTTTATTTAACTCCTTAAAGGGGTTTTGCCAAGAAGTGAGTTCCTCACCTAACAGGCTCATACTCCCCTCTTGAGGCGTGAAAAAAGGGGCGTTGTGTTTCTGTGATGTACCTCCTCTGTGATGTCATCGCTCCGAGCATTTCATTTGTTCACAAACTGATGCAGGGGGGAGGTAGGAGGGCTGAGCAGGGAGCCAGTGAGCATCTGCATGTTTACTCATATAATTACATTACCACCAGAGGAGTCTCTATACAGCAGATACAGGATCTTTTCTCCCCAGCCCCTTCAAAGCTCGATCATGTTCCCTGCCATCAGATAAGAAGTGCAAGCAACGCAAGCGTGGCAAGATCAGCTCCTGGTCGTATCTAATGTAAACAGTCAGGAAACCAAGGGCATGTAAGAAAGGCTGTAGCTCTCAGAGGCTTCATTTTTTTTAATGACATATATTTAGAAAAGTGATTAAACACCCATTTTGGAGGATCCCACGTCAACATCAGATCGTGGCAAAACCCCTTTAAGCCCCAGGCCTGACGCAGCTGAATTTCTCTATGGTGCAGTTGTATGAGGACTTTTTATACGGGAGAAGTTGTATTTTTGGAGGGAGAGTAGGGGGGGCATAGTTTGAATTTACATAAAAATTACTGCAGAATTTTTTACACTGTTTTACATGAAAAATCTGTTTTTCTGCATTTGTTTTTTTAATTATTTACATTTCACACTGGATTCATTCTACAGGTAATTACAGGTGGATTCCCAGTATGTGTTGGGTTTTTTGTGTAATGTTGGCACAATCGTTGTTTTTATTAAATACATTTTTATTTTATTATTCATTTAAATTTTTTCACACTTTTTCATGTTTTTTTCCTTTTTTTAAAAAATCCCACTAAGGGATAACTATTGTGCACTTCTGTTTTACACTTAGTGATCTATAAGCAGACTCCTGTATAATCCTGTAATGCTTTACACTCTGTCAGTGTGACACGGGCTGCTGTTGGCAGGGCCGCCGTTAGGACAGTCCCGTGGGGGGGGGGGGCACCGTAAGGGTGGTAACGATGCTGCCGGCCTGTTCTTTCCATGTTTTAAACAATCTCAGTTGTTTGTGCATCATTGTAATTGAGGTGAACGGCGGGATAGAGAAAGCTATGCGCTCCCTGGGCCTGCCGTATGAGGCTGTGCAGGCGGCGTGATGACTTCACTTTGCTGCTTCCTGCCCTAAGCCTAACACACCATGCTTGGGGCCGAGAGCAGGCGGACTCGCGGAGGGAGCGTGGAGAGGTACCTGCTGGGAGCCCATATCTACCTGCCTACTGGGCGACCCCTACTCCAGCTATTTACGTAATGGTTGGGCCTAATCTACCTACCTACTAGGGGATCCCCTATCTACTTACTTATTGATGGCTCCTATCTACCTACCTACCTGCTATCTACCACTATATGGTCACAGTCTGCAGAGCCTGTGTACACTGGTGTCTACCACTATATGGTCACTGTATGGAGGTAATATACAGTCTGCAGAGCCTGTGTACACTGGTGTCTACCACTATATGGTCACTGTATGGAGGTAATATACAGTCTACAGAGCCTGTGTACACTGGTGTCTACAACTATATGGTCACTGTATGGAGGTAATATACAGTCTGCAGAGCCTGTGTACACTGGGGTCTACCACTATATGGTCACTGTATGGAGGTAATATACAGTCTGCAGAGCCTGTGTACACTGGTGTCTACCACTTTATGGTCACTGTATGGAGGTAATATACAGTCTGCAGAGCCTGTGTACACTGGGGTCTACCGCTGAATATGGTAACATAAGCTGGAGTTTAATATACAGTCTGCAGAGCCTGTGTACACTGGTGTCTACCACTTTATGGTCACTGTATGGAGGTAATATACAGTCTGCAGAGCCTGTGTACACTGGTGTCTACCACTACATGGTCACTATATGGAGGTGATATACAGTCTGCAGAGCCTGTGAACACTGTTGTCTACCACTATATGACCACTGTATGGAGGTAATATACAATCTGCAGAGCCTGTGTACACTGGTGTCTACCACTCTATGGTCACTATATGGAGGTAATATACAGTCTGCAGAGCCTGTGTACACTGGTATATACCACTATATGGTCACTGTACAGAGGTAATATACAGTCTGCAGAGCCTGTGTACTCTGGTACCTACCACTCTATGGTCACTGTATGGAGGTAATATACAGTCTACAGAGCCTGTGTACTCTGGTACCTACCACTCTATGGTCACTGGATGGATGGAATATACAGTCTGCAGAGCCTGTGTACACTGGCTGGTTAAAGAGAAGTTGTCAGTGCAAAGCTGCTTTTGTTCTTGTGATCAATTGCATTTTACTTTTATGCCTTTCTTTATTTTCCTGGTAAGAGAAGGGCGTTCAGAGAGATTTACTACAGTAGACACAATACCCGTCTATCCTGTCGGCTTTTGGCAAGGTAACAATACTTGGCAGCTTCTCCACATGACACGCAAGAGAGTGTTTCCCAACCTGTCATTTACTGGCTATATCCAGGGTGGCGTGATTTCCATCCCCTGTGCTTTATAAGATTTAATTATTATTCTAATTATATCTCTGGTTTTCTAATCATGTTTCCTAAACCAAAGAGCAAAAAAAAGAAACCAAAAACTCATCATTAACCCTTTGGCAATGACAATTTTGAAGTTTATTATGGTCCTTAAGAAACTTTGGGTCCTAGAGGCTCTGGAGCCACTTGTCGTGTCAGGGTAAGTTGTAGCGCAGGGCAAGTTTTCGGGACAGATTAAATTTACGTCCACATGATACAATTCAAAAAGCTCGTCAGATTCAAAATCCTAAATCTTTGTCGTCCAACAAGTATTTTCAATGTTTTTTTAATGCTTTGGCAATGATAATCTTAAAGTTTATTATGGTCCTTAAAGGGTTTTTGCCACGATGTAATGTTGACGTGGGATCCTCCAAAATGGGTTTTTAATCACTTTTCTAAATATATGTGATTACAAAAATTGCAGTCTAAGAGAGCTACAGCCTTCCTTACATGCCCTTGGTTACTTCAAAGCGTCTATTAGATATGGCCTGACAAGAGCTGGACAGGCTTGCACAGAGAGAGCTTCTTATCTGATGAGAGACTGCAGCGTTTGGCACGGGTAGCAATATGTTTTCTTTTGTTATACAGAATAAACTAGTTGTAGAGTGATTAGATCCTGCTTTATCTGATGACAGAGAACATGGAGAAGCTTTCAAGCTGCTGTGTAGAAAAGCTGTTGTCTTTTGTATACAGAAGCCACAAGTTATAGTTTTTTTTATTTCAGTGAACATGTCACAGGATCCCTTATGCAGCTCTGTGCTCTGGCTGTGCGTGTCTCTCTCTCTTTCAGCTCCGTGAATTGTTTACATAACATCTTAGCAGATAAGGCTCCTTCTGACAGTGCAGTGTATGAGCCTGTGTCTGCTGTATTTAGAATCCACTCTTGTACTGTTTATTATTTCACTTAAGTTTTGAGACGCTCCCTTGGATTCCTCACTCCTCACTGGCCCCCATCCTCTCTCCCCTGCAGCTTCATGACTCCGCATGATTTGTTGACATTCTACCTGGGCTAAGCTGAGAGGTAAGAATCTTTGTCTCAGCAAATCCCCTTTAAGAAACTCTGGGTCCTAGAGCCACTTGTCGTGTCAGGGTAAGTTGTAGCGCAGGGCAAGTTTTAGGGACAGATTAAATTTACGTCCACACGATACAATTCAAAATGCTCTTCAGATTCAGAATCCTAAAACTTTGTCGCCCAACAAGTATTTTCAATGGTTTTTTTTTTACCGCCAGAAAATAAGTCCTGTTCATCTCTCTATGGGGATTTGGTTGCAGATCCAACATAGAGTTGTTTGGGACTCATTTTTGTTACATAAAATACAGAGGATTATTAAACATGTTCTACATTTTTTGCAAAAACTGAATTTTTTGAAATCTAACCTCAAGAAAATCATGTGGGCGACAACTCGGATTTTCAATTGAGGTCTATGGGGACGGTTTACAGTCATATTTTAATAAAAAAACACAGAAACAAGGCCATGCTCACAGCTCAAAGGCTGCACTGAAACTGAACTCCTACTGTGTGAACAGGTATCAATTTAATGTGCAGTCTAATTGTTCCCCTAGTGATGAGGTGTGTGAGCTGCTGCTCAGCAATCAGCTGCACCTGTTTATCTTTCCCAAGTAGCATAGGGGCCAGTGTTGCCTCTTTACTGGGTTCAGTTTCAGTCCAGCCTTTGAGCTGTGAGTACGGCCTTGTTTCTGTGTTGTTTGAATAATTAATGTCCCATTTTTTTCTGTGTTTTTTCAGATTTTAATAGTTTTTATAACCTGTAAATGTTTGTCGTGTAGATGGACCCTTATTATATAAATCAAAGCCACTGATATTGAAATAGCATGAGGGAGAGCCATTCTTTGTGGTCAATTCGTTTTAGCTATAGAACAAGGCCACATGGGTCTTGGAGTCCGCGTCAGATATCAGGGACAGGTTTCGGGACAGATTTAGGGACAGTTGTCTATAAGGGTCAGTTATCACTTATTATGGTTTTGTGTCTGGATTGAACTCACTCGTTGTGTTGTTATCCTCAGGGTTCCCGCCATCATCAGCCTCGCCGTCCGTCCACGTCAGCCTAGACCGGTGAGTCCATCTAGCTTCATGTAACTATTGCAGGCGACTGCCCTACTTGTCCCTCTTTCTAGTTTGGAGCCCACCAAGGTCATGTCCTGTATAATCCAAAAGTCTGCAAACGCTCATGTTCTAGGAATATTTAAATTAACATTTACAAGGTCACTTTCTTTGGACTATTTTTGTTTAAGCCAATATTCCTGGAAAATTTTTTTTTTTTTAGAGAATTTCTGGCCAAATTTTTTTTTCATTTTGGCATTCCTATGCGATTAAAAATGACATAACTACTGTCCTTCGTTATCGATAGCATAAAACACCAGAAGGGCCGGACAGACTAATATAACTTAACTGCAGCTGCTTATCTCTATGTAGTTTCATGACAAATTGTAGGTAATGACATAATGATCGTTTTAGTGTTCTCTGCACAGGGATAGATAAGATTAGACCGACAGGGCAATGTCAAGAGCAATACATGAAATATAGAATCAGCAGAGAGGACTAATCTCAATTTACTTCAGCATATCTCGGGGGCTAATCTGCAGGCTGGTCTACAAGTAGTAGGTAATGATATAATGATTTTTTGTAGTGTTCTCTGCACAGGGATAGATAAGATTAGACCGCAGGGCAATAACAAGAGCAATACATGAAATATAGAATCAGCAGAGAGGACTAATCTCAATTTACGAAATTTTTTTTATTTAATGCCAGCATTATTCGGGGGTCTAATCTGCCAGGGTTGGTCTCATGTACAACGTATGTAGAGTAATGCATATAATGATAGCTCTAGTGTTTCTCTGGCACCTACGACGGATAGACATAAGATTAAGGACCGCCAGGGCAATAACAAGACGCTAATACTGAAATACTAGAATCAGCCAGAGAGGATAACCATCCACTTTGTACAATTCAGCATCATCTTGGCGGGGTGGTGGCATTAATCTAGCAGGTTGGTCTCATTACAAGGGTAGGTAATGATGTATACAGTGATAGTTACTAGTGTTCTCGTGCCCCAGAGGAGTAAGAACAGATTAGACCGACCGTCAGGGCAATAACAAGCAGCAGATACATGAAAATATAGAATCTGCCAGAGAAGGACTTAATCTCAATTGTACTTCAGGATATTATCCCCCCCCCCTCCTTCCTTCCCCTTTTCAAATTTCCTCCCCCTTTCCCCTTTCTCTTTATATATATATTTTAGGCGGTGCTATATTCTAGACAGGCTGGTGCTAACAAGGTAGTGACGGTAATGTGATCATAATGATTTTTGTAGTGTTACCTGCACAGGGATGGATAAGATTAGACTGGCAAAAGCAGTATATGAAATATATAAATCAGAGAGGGAGGGGGGAATACTATTACACTTCTACTGCAGCATATCTCAGGGCCAAAATCTGCCAGGCTGCTGGTGTCTCTATACAAGTACGCAAATAGTATAATGAAATGATTTGCTTTAATTGTGTTTCTCGCGACCGGCTAGGTAAGATTAGACAAGGCGATGAGAAGCAATACATGAAAGGAAGATGGGGTAATCTTTGTTTGTACTGAAGAGGGAGTTTCTTCACATTTATCTGGTCCTGTGTAATCCCAAACTGACAACACTGAGCTAAGCTGGCCCTGAACACAAGAGAACCATCAATCGCCGATCCTATCCCTGCCGTGCTATCAGACCGCCACTCACAAAAGGGAGATCACAGAGAGTCCATGTACAGAGGGGAAGACAAGAGTAGTCCTGTACAGCAGGAGGAAGTCAGAGGAGAGTTAATGTACAGTAGGGAAGACAGGGAGAGTTCTGTACAAGATGGGCCCGAAGTCAGGCGAGAGCAATTAGTACAGAGGGGAAGTAAGGAGAGACAGTGCTAACCCCAGAGGGGAAGTCAGGGAGAGCATATGTACAGAGGGGAAGTACAGGGAGAGTCCCTGTTACTACAGAGGGGGAAGTACAGGCGAGACCAATGCATACAGAGCCGGTAGAAGTCAGGGCGAAGTCCTGTACAGAAGGGGAAGTCAGGCGAGAAGCAATGTCACAGCGGGAGTCAGGGATGGAGCAATGTACAGACGGGGAAAAGTCATGGGAGCGCAATGTACAGAGGGGAAGTCAGGGAGAATAATGCTTCACAGAGAGGGAATGTCAGGAGAGCAATGGTACAGAAGGGGAAGACAGGGAGACGAATGTACAGAGGGGAAGTCTGGGAGAGCAATGTACAGAGGGGAAGTCAGGGAGAGTCCTGTACAGAGGGGAAGTCAGGGAGAGCAATGTACAGAGGGGAAGTTCAGGGAGAGCAATCGCTAACAGAGAAGGGAAGTCAGGGTACCCCCCCCCCCCCCCCCCCCCATGAGCAATGTACCCAGAGGGGGAAGTCAGGAGAGCATGCTTACAGAGGGGAAGTCAGGAGGAGAGCAATGTACAGAGGGGAAAGACCAGTGGAGAGTAAATGTACAGAGGGGAAGTCAGGGAGAGCAATGTACAGGGAAAGGAAGTCAGGCAGAGCAATGTATCAGAGGGGGAAGTCAGGAGAGTCCTTTGTAGCAGAGGGAAGTCAGGAGAGAGTCTCTTTTTTTTATAATTACTTTGCTACAAGAGGGGGGAAGACAGGGAAGAGCAAAGCTACACGAGGGGAAGTCAGGGAGAGTCATGTACAGAGGGGAAGTCAGGGAGAGCAATGTGAGAAAGGGAAGTCAGGCGAGAGCAAAGTGTATCAGAGGGCGAAGTTCCAAGCCACAAGGGAGAGCAATGTAAGAGGGAAGTCAGAGGGAGAGTCTCTGCTACAGAAGGGGAAAGTCAAGGGAGGCTCTGTACAGAGGCCGAAGTCAGGGAGTACAATGTACAGAGGGGAAGTCAGGGAGAGCAATGAGTACAGAGAGTGTGGAGGTATGGGGTGGTGAAAGTCAGGGAGAGTCATTACGGAGGGGAAGTCAGGGTAGAGCAATGTACAGAGGGGAAGTCAGGAGAGTTCATTGTACAGAGGGGAAGTCAGGGAGGAAGCAATGTACAGAGGGGAAGTCAGGAGAAGTCAGTGTACACGAGGGGAGAGTCAGAGGCAGAAGTCATCTACAGAAGGCGGAAGTCCAGGGAGAGTCATGCTTACAGAGGGGATGCTCAGTGCCGAGAGTCATGGTACAGAGGCTGGAGTCAGGTCCGAGAAGCAATGTACAGGAGGGGAAGTCAGGGAGAGTCATGTACAGAGGGGAGACGTCAGGGAGAGTAATCTGTACAGATGGGGAAGTCAAGGCTTGAGAAGCAATGTACAGAGGAGGAGTCATGGTGAGAGCAATGTGATCCTAGAGGGTAAGTAGAGGAGAGCAATGTACAGAGGGGAAGTCAGGTGAATCGTTCGAGAGCAATGCTACAGAGGAGAAGTTCAGGAGAGTTGGGTTTTCATGTACATAGGCGAAGTAGTGGAGCAGTTATGTACAGAGGAGGAGTCATGGAATCACGCCGAGAGCAATGACCTACAGAGGGGAAGATCAGGGAGAGTATGAACACCCCCCTGAGGGGACATAAGGCGAAAATGGAGAGCCCAATGTACAGTGGGGACAGCTCAGGAGAGCAATATACAGAGGGGAAGTCAGGAGAGAGCAATGTACAGAGGGGAAGTCAGGCGGAGAGCAATGCTACTCATGAGGGGAAGTCAGGTAGTGCTTAATGTCACACGAGGGGAAGTCAGCGGAGAGCAAATGTACAGGAGGGAAGTGCTGGGAGATGCTCAATGGCTACAGAGGCGCGATGTCAGGGAGAGCAATGTACAAGTAGTGGGGAAGTCTAGGCGAGAGCCAATTGCATTACAGAGGGGAATCAGGTGACTGAGAGCCAATAGTACAAGAGGAAGTCAGGTGAGAGCAAGTGTTATACAGAGCGGGAACGTCAAGCCGAGAGCAATGTACAGAGGCGGAAGTCAGAGAGAGCAATGTACAGGAGGCTGAAGTCAGGGGAGAGCAATGTACCAAGCAGGGGAAGTCTAGCGGAGATGTCATGTTACAGAGGGGAAGTCAGGGGAGAGTCATGTACAGAGGGAGTCAGGGAGAGCATCGGTACAGAGGGGAAGTCAGGGAGAGTAATGTAAGAGGAGAAGTCAGGGAGGTCTCTGTACAGAGAGGAAAGCTCCACAAGGAGAGCAATTGCTACAGGAGGGGAAGTCAGGTAGACGCGCAATGTAACAGAGGAAGTCAGGGAGAGTCCGTGTACAGCAGCGGGAAGTAGAGAGACAATGCTACAGAGAGGGAAAGTCAGGAGAGGTCATGCTACAGAAGGCGGAAGTCTGCGAGAGAGCTAATGCTACACGAGGGACAGAAGTCAGGGCAGGTCATGGTACAGAGGGAAGTCAGGGGAGAGTCATGTAAGAGGGGAAGTCATGTGGAGATTCAGTGCTACAGAGGGAGGAAGTCAGGCGGAGTCATAGTACAGAGGGAAGTCAGGGAGAGTCATTGATACAGAGGGCGAAGTCAGGAGAGAGTCATGTACAGAGGGGAAGTTTTTTTTAGGGAGAGTCATGTACGGAGAGGGAAGTCAGGGAGAGTCATGATACAGAGGGCGAAGGTCAGGGAGAGTCATGTTATATTATACACAGGGGGGAAGTCAGGGACGAAGTCTGTACAAGAGGGAAGTCAAGGGAGGTTTGATACAGAGGGGAAGTCAGGAGAGTCCTTTACAGAGGGGAGTCAGGAGGAGTCCTGTACAGAGGGGGAGTCAGGAGAGAATGTCCTGTACAGAGGGGAAGTCAGGGCGAGAGTCCTGGTGTAGCGAGGGTGAGACACCCCCCCCCCCCCCTACCCCCCCCCCCCCCGCCGAGAGGCAAATGTACAGAAGGGGAAGCTCAGGGAGAGTCCCTCCCCACAGAGGGGAAGTCAGAGAGAGCAATGTACAGAGGGGAAGAAGGTGAGAGATCATCGACAAAAAAATAGAGGGAGACAGAAGTCAGGTCGAAGGGAGCAATGTACAGGATGGTGAAGTCAGGAGAAGTCCTCTACAAGCAGAGGAAGTCAGAGAGAGTCCTATACCAGAGGGGAAGTACAGGTAGAGAGCATGTACAGAGCGGGAAGAAGGAGAAGAATGTACAGAGGAAGTCAGGAGGCCGCAGAGTCCTTAAGAGGGGAAGTCAGGGAGAGCATAGTGTACAGGGGCGGAAGTCAGCCGAGAGTCTAGTTACAGAGAGGGAAGTCCAGGGAGAGTCCTGCTACAGAGGGGAAGTCAGAAGAGTAATGTACAGAGGGGAGTCAGGTGACGAGTCCTGCTACAGAGGAGGAAGTCAGGGAGAGAGCAATGTACAGAGGGGAAGTTAGGGCAAGAGTCATGACTGCGAGGAAGACAGGCAGAGCAGTCATGTCACATTGAGGCGGAAGTCAGGTGAGAGTATTGATACAGAGGGGAAGACAGGAGAGGACCACTGTATCAGAGGGGGAAGACAGGGGTAGGAGCAATGTACATGAGGGGAAGTCAATGCCGGAGAAGTCCTGCCTACAGAGGCCCGTGAAGTAGCGGAGAGTCCTGTACAGCATGGCAGCGAAGTCATGGAGAGCATTATGTACTAGAGGGTCGAAGTCAGGGAGAGCAACTGTACAGAGGGAGTAAGAAGGGGAGAGCTAGATGTACAGTAGGGGATGTCAGGGAGATTCCTGCTACAGAGTGGAAAGTCAGGAGAGCAGTCTTGCTACAGATGGGACGTCAGGCGAGAGCAATGCTACAGAGGGGAAGTCAGGGAGAAGTCATGCTACAGAGGGGAAGTTCAGGGGAGAGCCAATCGTACAGCTGGAGATGTCAGAGGGAGCCAAATTGCTACGAGGCCGGAAAGTCAGGGGAGAGTCTTTTTTCTTTCTTAATTTTTTTTGATTACTGTACGGAAGGGGAAGTCAGGTATGAGAGCAAGGTACAGAGGGGAAGTCAGGGAGAGCAATGTACAGAGTGGAAGTCGGGAGAGTAATGTACAGAGGGGAAAGCAGGGAGAGGCAATGTACAGAGGGGAAGTCAGGGAGAGTCCTGTACGAGAGGGGAAGTCAGGGAAGAGCAATGTCCAGTGGGGAAGTGAGGGAGTGCAATGCACAGAGGGGAAGTCAGGGAGAGCAATGTACAGAGGGGAAGTCAGGGAGAGCAATGTACAGAGGGGAAGTCAGGGAGAGCAATGTACAGAGGGGAAGTCAGGGAGAGCAATGTACTAGAGGGAAGTCGAGAGAGAAATGTACAGAGGGGAAGTCAGGGAGACGGTCATGTACGGAAGGGGAAGCATGGGAGAGCAATGTTCCCTCTTAAGAGGGGAAGTACAGGCGAGAGCATGTACAGAGGGGAAGTCAGGGAGGACAATGTACAGTGGGGAAGTAGGGAGAGCAATGTACAGAGGGGGAAGGTCAGGGTGAGCATGTACAGAGGGAAGTCAGGGAGTCTGTACAGAGGGGAAGTCAGGGAGAGTCCTGTACAGAGGGGAAGTCAGGGAGAGTCCTGTACAGAGGGGAAGTCAGGGAGAGCAATGTACAGAGGGGAAGTCAGGGAGAGCAATGTACAGAGGGGAAGTCAGGGAGAGCAATGTACCTGAGGGGAAGTCAGGAAGAGCAATGTACAGTGGGAAGTCGGGTGAGCAATGGTACAGAGGGGAAGTCAGGGAGAGCAATGTACAGAGGGGAAGTCAGGGAGAGCAATGTACAGAGGGGATAGTGGGGAGTTCCTGTACAGAGGGGGATGATTCAGGGAGAGTCCTGTACAGAGGGGTAGTTGAGGGAGAGTCATGTATCAGTGGGGAAGTCAGGGAGAGCAATGTACAGAGAGGGAAGTTCAGGGAGAGCAATGTAAGAGGGGAAGTAGGGAGAGCCAATGTACAGAGGTGGAATTAAGGGAGAGTCCTGTACAGAGGGGAAGTCAGGGAGTCATGTACAGAGGGGAAGTCAGGGAGAGAAATGTACAGAGGGGAAGTCAGGGAGAGCAATGTACAGAGGGGAAGTCAGGGAGAGAAATGTTACAGTGGGAAGTCCGGGAGAGTCCTGTACAGAGGGGAAGTCAGGGAGAGGTCCTTGTAAGAGGGGGAAGTCAGGGAGAGTCCTGTACAGAGGGGAAGTCAGGGAGAGAAATGTACAGAGGGGAAGTCAGGGAGAGCAATGTACAGAGGGGAAGTCAGGGAGAGCAATGTACAGAGGGAAAGTCAGGACGAGGAGCAATGTACAGCAGGGGAAGTCAGGGGAGAGCTATTTACAGAGGGGAAGTCATGGAGAGCAATGTACGAGGGGTAGTCAGGGAGAGAATGTACAGAGGGGAGTCAGGGAGAGCAATGTACAGAGGGGAAGTCAGGGAGAGCAATGTACAGAGGGGAAGTCAGGGAGAGCAATGTACAGAGGGGAAGTCAGGGAGAGCAATGTACAGAGGGGAAGTCAGGGAGAGCAATGTACAGAGGGGAAGTCAGGGAGAGCAATGTACAGAGGGGAAGTCAGGGAGAGCAATGTACAGAGGGGAAGTCAGGGAGAGCAATGTACAGAGGGGAAGTCAGGGAGAGCAATGTACAGAGGGGAAGTCAGGGAGAGTCCTGTACAGAGGGGAAGTCAGGGAGAGTCCTGTACAGAGGGGAAGTCAGGGAGAGCAATGTACAGAGGGGAAGTCAGGGAGAGTCCTGTACAGAGGGGAAGTCAGGGAGAGCAATGTACAGAGGGGAAGTCAGGGAGAGTCATGTACAGAGGGGAAGTCAGGGAGAGTAATGTACAGAGGGGAAGTCAGGGAGAGCAATGTACAGAGGGGAAGTCAGGGAGAGTCGTGTACAGAGTGGAAGTCAGGGAGAGTCATGCACAGAGGGGAAGTCAGGGAGAGCAGTGTACAGAGGGGAAGTCAGGGAGAGTCCTGTACAGAGGGGAAGTCAGGGAGAGCAATGTACAGAGGGGAAGTCAGGGAGAGCAATGTACAGAGGGGAAGTCAGGGAGAGCAATGTACAGAGGGGAAGTCAGGGTGGAGTCCTGTACAGTGGGGTAGTCAGGAGAGCAATGTACATAGGGGAGTTCAGGGAGAGCAATGATACATAGTGGAAGTCAGGGGAGAGTCCTGTAGGGGGAAGTCAGGGAGAGCAATGTACAGAGGGGAAGTCAGGGAGAGTCATGTACAGAGGGGAAGTCAGGGAGAGGACTGTACAGAGCGGAAGTCAACGAGAGTCATGTACAGAGGGGAAGTCAGGGAGAGTCATGGTACAGAGGGGAAGTAGGGAGAGCAATGTACGAGGGGAAGTTCAGGGAGAGTCATGTACTGAGGGAGTCAGGGTGACGTAATGTACAGAGGGGAGTCAGGGAGAGTCATGTACAGAGGGGAAGTCAGAGAGAGTCCTGTACAGAGGGGGAAGTCAGGAGAGTCATGTACAGAGGGGGAAGTCAGTGAGAGTCATGTAAGAGGGGAAGTCAGGGGAGAGCAATGTAAGAGGGGAAGTCAGGGAGAGTCATGTACAGGGGGAAGTCAGGGAGAGTTATGTACAGAGGGTGAAGTCAGGAGAAGCAATGTACAGAGGGAAGTCAGGGAGAGTAGTACAGAGGGGGATAGTCAGAGAGAGTCTGTACAGAGGGGAAGTCAGGGGATGCAATTGTAAAGAGGGATGTCAGAGGTGAGTCATGGTAACAGAGGGAAGTCAGGACGGAGCAATGTACAGAGGGGAAGTCAGAGTGAGGATGTACAGGAGGGGAGGTCAGGGAGAGACATGTACTGAGGGGAAGTCAGGGAGAGCAATGTACAGAGGGGAAGTAGATGAGAGTCATGTAAGAGGGGGAAGTCCAGGAAGGCCATGTACAGAGGGCAAATTCAGAGAGAGTCACGTACAGAGGGGAGTCAGGGAGAGTCATGTACCAGAGGGGAAGTAGGAGGGAGCAATGTACAGAGGGAAGTCAGAGAGAGCAATGTACAGAGTGGAAGTCAGGGGGAGCCTAATGCATACAGAAGGGGAAAGTCAGGGAGAGGCAATGTAAAGGGGGAATTCAGGGGAGAGTCCGTACAGAGGGGAAAGTAAGGAGAGAGAGAGTCCTGTAAGAGGGGAAGTCAGGGAGAGCAATGTACAGAGGGGAAGTCAGGGAGAGCAATGTACAGAGGGGAAGTCAGAGAGAGTCCTGTACAGAGGGGAAGTCAGGGAGAGTCATGTACAGAGGGGAAGTCAGGGAGAGTCATGTGCAGAGGGGAAGTCGGGGAGAGCAATGTACAGAGTGGAAGTCGGGAGAGTAATGTACAGAGGGGAAGTCAGGGAGAGTCCTGTACAGAGGAGAAGTCAGAGAGAGCAATGTACAGAGGGGAAGTCAGGGAGAGTCATGTACAGAGGGGAAGTCAGGGAGAGCAATGTACAGAGGGGAAGTCAGGGAGAGCAATGTACAGAGGGGAAGTCAGGGAGAGTCATGTACAGAGGGGAAGTCAGGGAGAGCAATGTACAGAGGGGAAGTCAGGGAGAGCAATGTACAGAGGGGAAGTCAGGGAGAGCAATGTACAGAGGGGAAGTCAGGGAGAGCAATGTACAGAGGGGAAGTCAGGGAGAGTCCTGTACAGAGGGGAAGTCAGGGAGAGTCATGTACAGAGGGGAAGTCAGGGAGAGTCCTCCCCCCCTCCCATGTACAGAGGGGAAGTCAGGGAGAGTCATGTACAGAGGGGAAGTCGGGGAGAGCAATTTACAGAGTGGAAGTCGGGAGAGTCATGTACAGAGGGGAAGTCAGGGAGAGTCATGTACAGAGGGGAAGTCAGGGAGAGTAATGTACAGAGGGGAAGTCAGGGAGAGTCATGTACAGAGGGGAAGTCAGGGAGAGTCATGTACAGAGGGGAAGTCAGGGAGAGTCATGTACAGAGGGGAAGTCAGGGAGAGCAATGTACAGAGGGGAAGTCAGGGAGAGCAATGTACAGAGGGGAAGTCAGGGAGAGCAATGTACAGAGGGGAAGTCAGGGAGAGCAATGTACAGAGGGGAAGTCAGGGAGAGCAATGTACAGAGGGGAAGTCAGGGAGAGCAATGTACAGAGGGGAAGTCAGGGAGAGCAATGTACAGAGGGGAAGACAGGGAGAGCAATGTACAGAGGGGGAAGCAGGAGAGGCAATGTTTACAGAGGGGAAGTCAGGGAGAGTCATGTACAGAGGGGAAGTCAGGGAGAGCAATGTACAGAGGGGAAGTCAGGGAGAGCAATGTACAGAGGGGAAGTCAGGGAGAGTCCTGTACAGAGGGGAAGTCAGGGAGAGCAATGTACAGAGGGGAAGTCAGGGAGAGCAATGTACAGAGGGGAAGTCAGGGAGAGTCATGTACAGAGGGGAAGTCAGGGAGAGTCATGTACAGAGGGGAAGTCAGGGAGAGCAATGTACAGAGGGGAAGTCAGGGAGAGCAATGTAAGTAGGCGAAGTCAGAGAGAGTCCTGTACAGAGGGGGAAGTCAGGGAGAGTCCTGTACAGAGGGGAAGTCAGGGAGAGTCATGTACAGAGGGGAAGTCGGGGAGAGCCACTCTGTACATTGAAGTCGGGAGAGTAATGTACAGAGGGAAAGTCAGGGAGAGTCCTGTACAGAGGAGAAGTCAGAGAGAGCATTTACAGAGGGGTAGTCAGGGAGAGTACTGTACAGAGGGGAAGACAGGGAGTGAGCAAGTAGCCACGAGGGGCAAGTCAGGGAGAGTCATGTACCAGAGGGGAAAGTCAGGGAGAGTAAATGTAAGAGGGGAAGTCAGGGGAGCAATGTACAGAGGGGAAGTCAGGGAGAGCAATGTACAGAGGGGAAGACAGGGAGAGCAATGTACAGAGTGGAAGTCAGGGAGAGTCATGTACAGAGGGGGAAGTCAGGGGAGTCATGTACAGAGGGGGGATTCAGGAGTCATGTACAGAGGGGAAGTCGGGATGAGCAATGTACAGAGGGGAAGTCAGGGAGAGTCTGTTCAGAGGGGAAAGTAGGAGAGTAATGTACAGAGGGGAAGTCGGGGAGAGCAATTTACAGAGTGGAAGTCGGGAGAGTAATGTACAGAGGGGAAGTCAGGGAGAGTCATGTACAGAGGGGAAGTCAGGGAGAGCAATGTACAGAGGGGAAATCTGTAAGGAGCAATGTACAGAGGGGAAGTCAGGGAGACCAATGTACAGAGGGGAAGTCAGGGAGAGACATGTACAGAGGGGGATTCACGGAGAGTCGTGTTCAGAGGGGATTTATATATTTTATATATATATATTATAAACATATATACTATATTATATATATTATATATTTATTTATTATATATATATAAAGCGTTTTTCACACACCGTCTTTATTGTTTATATGTTGGAAATGCACTAGAGATCATATGTTCGTCAGATTATGTAAAACTGCCCATCTGATGAGATAGATAGCCCGCGTAACACCTTACTTTTTCTCTAGGAGACGATGGGATTATTTATTCCTTTTTCCTTAACATAACAAGTTACCACATGATGTATTGAATGTATGAGCAGTGACACTTAGAGACGGCAAATTTGATATTATCAGGGCAAATTTAGTTAATCAGAAAAGTATTCCTCATATATCCACTTTAATACCTGACATCTATAGACACTACATTGGGTTCTATCAAGGGGATTCAGTATCCTATTGGACAATATCATTATCACTGGGATTTAAGAATATTCCTCTCAACAACAATAAGATGTCAATATATATTGTTTATACAAGACACCATATTATGGAGATAGATTTTTTTTATACTCACCGACATTAATCGGTTGACAAATCTTCACAACGCGCTCTGTGCTTTATTCTACAAAACTCCTGTGCCGTACGGAGTCGGGGTTGAATGTGCAGCTCTGCCGACCGGCACGACTGATGTTTGCTGTTAGACAGGTTTGAATGTCTGCGAATTCTGTCATACACAGCATAAGATTTAATACACCCATATTATTTACTTAGATTCGGCTAATTTAAACAATGGGATATTTGATGTTGGCGAGTATAACAAGTGATTTAGAGGTGGAATCATAGTATCCGGGGTTTCCGCAGAGCAATGTCACTTATAAATTCTAGATATAACCCTATGGAAATTGCGAAAAGTATAGTGTATATACATTAACAGCTTACATCATAACCTCATTGATTTGGTAAAAAAGTTATTATATTCTAATATTAGGCAGCAATGTAATGCCAAAGTACCTAGCGCAACAAATGCAACATAATAAAAGTCAGCGGTTACAAATTCAACCAACGACTAGGATGACGGGACATGATCGACATATGATCTGCCCATCCACGATCGTCCTTCATAGATCAGGATGACATCAGTCTGATTGACAGAAGTCTCATCCATTTACATCGATCCTTAGTTCTGTCAAAGATCTCAGGGATGTAACGAATGTCTATCTATGATTGTCTTTCACTGATCACCATGACATCACCTTAATTGACAGGTCTTCTGTCCATTGATATTCGTCCTTAGTTCTGTGAACTTTTCTAGTGATGTAACGAATGCCGCACCTTGTTTATTTAGTGATTACAATGTATCCGCCTTGTCTCCTATAAAAGCTGACACTGTTTAATACATGTATTATCTCTGAGGAAGCGTGGGTTTACCACACGAAACGCGTGAGGTTATTGAGCATTCTTTTAATATCGAGAGAATTGACTCTCATTTTTAGAAATAAATATGCACTTTTTAGGGTTTTTTACAATAATTGGCACCCATTTTTTACGTGCGCTGCAATTTCGTTTTTTTACTCAAGTCTTTCACTAAATTTTCCCCACGTGGTGTGTTTTCTACAGGTGGGAGCAATGGATAATTGGCTGCCGTAAGGGAAAAGCTCCATGAGGAGCAGACACGTTCATACAAGAGTTGTGCCTCGCACCACAAAGCACAACACCGAAAGGTGAGCAGACCACAATATATACATTATAAGTACTAATACGGGCTTCACTATTGTGCGCCTCTCTGTGTCTCCTTTTTTATATATATATATATACCACCCAATTAAAAAAAAAATTAAAAATCCAGATCATAGTCGCATATTGCTTGTCAATATGTGAAAAGAAAATTTTGATGGTCGAGTCCCTTCAAGAACTGTAGGATCGCCAGTCAATAAAGTGAATGGTTTGAGACAAAATTTTCAATATTTGCAGGTCAAATTCTGTAAAAGGTAATAAACTCAGAAGAGGATAATATAAGGTCACAGACAGATTTAGGGAAGCTGAAGCCTGGGGTGGAGAAAGGGCAAATGTAGCATAATGGGGGTAATGGTAAGGACATGCACTTGGGTTGCGCGATGGCAAGAAATATGTATAGAGGGGACGTATGTGCTGAGCCTGTTCCATACACGGCGGGTGTCGGCTATTAACTACAGCCAGCAACTGCCACTATCAGCAGGGACCGGAGCCAGCTCTGATCCCTGCTGTTTAACACTTGAGACACTACTCAGCATCTAAATGAATGAGTAACTGGGATTATTTGTTGAAGTGAAAAAAAATGTAAAAAAGATTTTTAAAAAATGAATAAATCTTAAAAATTCAAAATCACCCACTTTCGCCATTTTACAAATGAAATACAAACATAAAAAAGTGACACTTAATTGGTGTCGACGCATCCCTAAACGTCCAATCTATTAAAATAGAAGATAATGCTTCCCATAAGCTGAACACCATAGAAGAAAAAAAGTTCTTTTTTGGGTGATTTCACATTCCCCAAAAAAAGAGGTGATCAAAAAGTTGCACATATCCCAGAAAAAGTGCACTTCAGGCCGCAAAAAATGAGCCCTCACTCAGGTCCATAAATGGAAAAACAGTGGAATTTCAGTGAAATTTTTAAAAATAGAATTTTTTTTTTCAATTACTAAAATATAAATATAGTATAAACTCTGGAGAAAAGGAGAAAAAACAGGAGGGGGCGCACAATAGTATAAAACCTTAAAAAGAAAATATAAATTAGCAAGTAATGAGCTCACCATATGGAGTTGTGCAAAGGAGAAGCACAACACTCAGATGCGTTTGAAGGGCTGTTTTCTCCGTCGCCCTCTGCACGGCTGCCTTGGTCCGAAAAATATCCAGGTCCTGTAATGAACCTGGCGAGAAATACTGTGGATATCCCTGTGGAGGATAATGGTGGACCCGGCGCACTCAGCAAAAATCGGCGTCTCAGGCAATGGTATAATTAAACCATCAATATTTTATTCTAAAACTTTCAGGCCCCGACAGAATTAAAACAGTTAGAACGCTAAAAACAAGTGCATAGTCGACGTGTTTCGCGCGGAAAACCCGCGCTTCCTCAGGACAGCCTGAAAGCTCTGATAGTTTTAGAATAAAATATTGATGGTTTAATTATACCATTGCCTGAGAGGCCGATTTTTGCTGAGTGCGCCGGGTCCACTACTATCCCACGGGTTCCATAGTTAACTCTGCGTATTTGCATCACCGGAATCGTATAACCGGAGAATACGGATAACGCATCCTTTATACGGAAGAGTGAACGCCACATAAACTAAAAGGGGGACAATTGAGTTTTTTTCATGTTGCAGCCCACATAGGATTTTCTATTGTGTTTCCCCGTACGTTATATGTTATGGTCAATAGTTCATTTAATCCTGCGAAAAACCAACCCTCCTATGTCTCTGTAGACGGAAAAAATAAAAGGCGGAGAGGAAAAAAAACAGAAACCAAACACCTGAAAGTAGCTGCGACCTGAAAGGGTTAAAAAAAAATCAGGTTTTTCTCTCACGTAATTCTAAAAACCAGAACTTTTGCGCCCGTGGAGCCGCGCGAGCGATGGTGATTTGTGGAGATGAGGTTTTCACTTCACTTTTGATTCTGTTTTCTGGGAGCAGCGAGGGAGAAAATCCGATTCTGTCGCGGATTATATATTGTTAGAGTCATAAGTTATTATAGTTACTATTCCAGGAATGGTCACATGTCTGGGTGTCTGCCCGCAGGCTATCTGCCCGCCTGGACAGGGTGAGATTCAAAATCACTCTAAGGGGATGTTCACACGGCGCTTTGAATACGTTTTTTGGATCCGAAAAAAGTGCTGTGTAAAATGTATTCAGCACGCACACAAAGTGCACTGCGTATTTGGCTGCATTTTTGCTGCAGCAGGATCGTACCCTATAGTTTTAAATAGTGCGTCTGCTGCATCAAACGGATCAAGATTCGACAGGACAATTCTTTGAACCGATCTGAAACACGCATCAAAAAGACGCCTTGTAAACACACTGCACACTGTTAGATGCGGGTTTGGGTCCATTTTAGGTCCATAAAATGCATTCAAAAGTGCTGCGTCAATCACATCCAATGCGCATCAAACACCCAGGTGCGTGTTTGGCTGCATTTTGGCTACAGCAGCATCGCACCCTATAGTTTTAATTAGGGCGTCTTTCGGACACGACAATGACAATTCTTTGAACGGATCCGAAATACGCATCAGAAAGACGCAAGTAAGACTCACTGCTCATTGTTAGATGCGGGTGGACACAGTTCGGGATCCTGCTTGTTCTTATGAGACGTTGCTCAAATTTTGACACAGAAATGAATGCGAATGTACAGCACTGACTATTCAGCCCCTGTGTCAGTTAGGAGAGGCGTCTATGACCTTCCATAGGGCGGACTTGTCATTTAACCCTTTCATATCCTGTTACAATTTGTCTATAAAATAAACGCCTGAGGGTTCTGCACTTAGGTTATGTTCACAACGTTTTGTTAGAACAAACCCAAAATGCATGACAAGCGATCAACCCAGGGATATGACAATTTTTAGTATGAAAGGCTGGCAAGTCCTATCGAAGTCTAACGGTCTGTAAGCATAGGCTGAACAGTCAGTGCTGCTTCGCACATCTTGTAGTGTACCAGGCTTACTTTAGTCAAGGAACATCCCACTACAGTTCAATCTTAGCTATAGCAACCAGTGCTGGCAGCCATAGGAGATACAACAGGTCTGTAGCTTTAGACCAGTCTGGCAGCCATAGGAGGAACATATTGGTTGTAGCTATATCAAAAGCGCAGCCATAGGAAGTTAAGGTCTGACTGCAGGCTCACTATCAGAAGTAATACAAGGTCTAAGTACAATGAAGCTTGCATAGGCAATAGAAAGCAGCAGGTAAACTAGTTAAGGACAATTTGCCAAAGGCAATTAAATGCCATTATTTTACCTAACTTGTCTCAAACTGAAACTTAACTTTTATTAAAGTGTTTTACTATTAATTATTCATTATATTAAAATAGACCGGCTTAGCTCTGCTCGATTCTGATGATGATCAGTCTGTCCTATAGCGACTGCAGTAACACTGTGAACACTGTACTCCCCGAGTACAGTATCGGCTTCCCTCAAGCCTCCGGGGGCCAGAGCCTCTCTCTCCAGCTCCTCTGCTGCATTGCCCGCTAACAGACCACGTCCCTTGATCACCTGTTGTAGGAGGCCTTTAATAGGTCTCCAGAGACCTACCAAAACCCCATCCTGGAACGTGGAGACGGCCGCCCACCCAACACTGTGACCGTCCTGGGAAAGGCAACCCCTCACTAGCCACATAGCAGCCATTCTAGCTACAAATGTCGGGAACCTATGGTTACTGATGCTAAATGCACATCGGCAGCAGGTCTCCTGCTGTACGCCACCTAGTGGCAGAACCCTGCGACTGCCTGAGGTCGCTCTGCCACATATCCCCCCCCCTTTGATAAAGGCCGCAGGTCTTTCTTACTTTGCACAACCTTTTCTCCAGCGTCAAAACACCTTTACAGTGGAGCCACCTCACACCATTCCTGTGACTCTTCATCTGTCAGGGGCGACAAAACATTTTCCCTTGTGGGCCTGTCCATAGAATTTTTCAGTCACTGACTGGTAGCTCTGGGTCTGCACCACCCCCATGAGAGCCAGACTTCTCCACATCACAAGGACTCTGGTTCTCACTGACCAACCACTGACCCTGAAGCTCCATCTCTTGGCTACTAGCGTTCACCTGGTTTCTGCCAGAGGAAATCTGGTCTACCTCACTGACCTCCTCAGTGATAACTTCGCTGCACTAGGACCCACTGTGGCCCCCATAACATGCCTGCTACTAATTGCAGGGTTCCCACTGCCAACCTCAACAATGACAACATTACCTGGCATTTCACTAGTGTACACACCTCACACTGGCTCTGTCTACCTTAAGCAACTGAGTCACATTTTTAACACCAGTAGGTGCAACGGACACCTGGCTGCACATGGCGCCCACCTGTAGGTCGCCACAAACCACATGACATACTACCTTTGGGATACTGTTACTACTGTCCTCCATAACCTCTGGGGAGAATTTATCAGCTGCCTCTTAGGGATTCAGACACGCTCACCTGCCCTTCACTAGGGGTTAAGCCTACACCCACCTCTGTGGTGTCTAGCAGCTCACTCTTCCCATTACCACTGTCACTGTAGTCTTTGTGACCATTGTAGCAAACGCTACTGGAAAGATAGCCACCATTGGGGCAAGTGACCTCAGGTGCACTACAGGTCCCAGCCCACCATCCTCTTCATTCCCTGCAGTGTCACAATCTAGATTTCCATCACAGATCCAATTCTCTGTAATACACTGCTCAGGGCTGCACACAAGATCTGCCTCAGCCCATGTTTTCTCTACACAGGTTTTTCCATCCGTCCCATCTGAGTAATCACCATCCTTACACTGCAGCATTGACACAATACAGCGTCCACTCCACCACTGACATGGAGACTCTTCCCAGAGGGTTTTTTCACCATGGTTAATAACCGGCACATTCACACTCACAGTCTCCTCATACACAGCAGCAGAGCGATCACATTCATGGGTTGCTTTTTTCCTTTCAGGCCACACACTTGCAGAGTTCCCATTGGAATAAGCAAACATCTCTCTGGGACCAACAGGATTAGAACAGAAACGCTGGCTCTCCATCCCAGGACACACATCACCTGTGCTACTTGGGCTGCTCTCCCCTATGACCTCTAGGGGCGCACTAGAGCTAATCCCCTCCGCTCTGGCTGCAGTGTCTTTAGCAGCAAGTTCACACACTGCATTTACTTCCCCCATAGCTCTGACAGCCCTGACCTCCAGGGGCAGACTTGAGCTGCTCTCCACTACTGCAGTAACTGCACCACCTCCAGCAGCTTGTTCACACAAGGGTGCAGTAACTGGAGCTAACTCTGTCATGCAGCTACTATCCTCCTGCTCAGGCTGTGTGACCGGTTCATGGGTCACAGGCAGATTTATAAGACATGAGGTAAAAGCATCACCATTCCCCTCAGGTAATACAGCTTTTAAAGGAGTTGTCTCCCTACAGAGTTTCATAGGATGCATGAATGAAATACTCTGTCACTTCCTGGTTCAGACTGACTGTAATTTGCTCTGTGGTGTATTCAACTCTGTGTTTTCAGTTGCTAATTAGTTCAGATTAGCTCAGAAGCTTCTCTGAAACTACTAGCAGGAGTTTTTATCTGATCCCTCAAACAAAAGCCCTAATTAGTGCTGTTTACTTTAGATAAATCAAGCTTTTTTACTGTTGCCCAGCACAGAGGCTGCCAAGACCTGTGTGATGCAATCACTCACTGCTATCGCATAGAACAAACAGCAGGGGGTAGAGATGTACACAGGTCGGTTACTGAGGGAACAGAAATAGCCAGGGAGGTGATTAATTCACTTGTATCTCCTTAACAAAAACAGATGAACAAAGCAATATATTTGGAAAATGTCTTTATTTTGTGTTCCCTACAATTTGAAAGCTATTCTTTGTAGCGAGACAACCCTTTTAAGACACTGAGTCCACAGTTCACAGTCATGCTGCTATCAGCCCTCTTTTCCTGTTCAGGCTGCATGGCTGGGCTAAACGGAGGCCCGGACAAGTCCTCACATTGGTCATGCACATGACCTACAGTGCCACAGCACATAACCAACCCCACTGGAGCAGTCTTAGCAGGTCTGTGACGCGTCTCCACACTGGGAATGGTGTCTGGGTTCGCTCTGGACCTCTCCTGCTGACTGTCCCCATCAGCCATGGGTGGTGCTTCATCCACCTGGAGCTCCAGGGCTTGCAGCTGTGACCTCTCCGGCCTCCTCCTGAGAGGGCAGTCAGGAGCACAACTCTCCACTCTGTGGCACCTCCAGCACGGCTCCCTCTGCTGGACAATGGCAGCAGCCTCTTGCTGCTGAGATTGGTGGCTCCTGGCAACATCAAGCTCCACACCTCTGTGCAGCTCTGTTCTCCTAGGACTTGGCAACCGGACAGCCTCTCCAGCACATTTCCACCTGTAGGCATCCGTTGCTCCAGTCAGGTTGGTGAATTTTGGCAGCTGTCTTTTCCATCCTTGGCTCGGCCTCTCCAGACACCACAGCAGCTTGGAACCCTTTGGCAATTGCTTTTATTGCCTCATGTTCTGCTTCAAACTGCGCTCGGAGCTGTTTATTATACTCTTGCTGCTTAGCAGTAGCCTGCATCAACAGGGCAAGCAGCTCCTCCATGCCAAACAAAAATTTTCAGGCAACAGTCTCTTCACAAACACGCTTGCTCATACAGAGCTGACATTCAGGCCTCTGCCCCTTTAAATGTCACTGTAGCAAGACTTCCCATGCACTTCTTTTGCACCACCTTCTTGTGCCAATTATGCCCATAGCATCCTCCACCATAGGTGAGCAGTCCCACTCTTTTGTCCACCATCGTGGTTCGGCTGAGGGGGTCATCCAGGTTGCAGGATCGCCGTCTTTCGTAGATTGGTATTGGCACATGCAACATAAGGCACTCTGACTGCAGGCTTTGGTTTCACTGGCCTCAACCAGTTTTATTGGGCAAGCAGGTTACAGAAAAGCATGCACATAAATCAAAACCTCGGCCGTCTGGCCACAAACAGAAACATAAGAATAGACCCTGTCTATCCGTGGTCTGGACCAGATGTCCAGCACTACGCACACTGTACTCCCCCAGTACAGTATCGGTTTTCCTCAAGCCTCCGGGGCCAGAGTTCTTTCCCCCCT
>JAODAL010047472.1:0-29890 GCA_025379985.1 Phyllomedusa bahiana
AAAAAGGAGAGATTTTCCTTCCTGAACCCAGCCCCCCACAACCAGCCATATCTTCTCTGCTTCCCTTGAAAAGGGGGAAAAAAATCCCAAACAAAATTGTCTGTAATGAGAGAACGGGTTGGCTAAAAAATCCTTTTTGCTTTTCTCAAGCCCTGGTGGGTCAAAAAGCAAATTGGGGATTTTTAAAACCCCAACAGAGGGGGCGCTGTGGGCTTCCCCCACCCCCCTTTCCCATAACCCCTTGTGATATGCAGTGCTAATAAGGGGAAAAGGCAAAACAAAAAAACTCCAACCCGTTCGATCCTGCTCCCCTTTAAGGAAAAGTCTTCCCTTTGACATGCAAAAGGCATACAAAATTAAATCTCATATAAAAAATTTCGACTCTGTGGCACCACAAAACCCAAACAACTTTTTGTGTACTTTTCAGGGTTAATAACCAAAGAGCGAAAATAAGGGGCAAGTCACTTTTTTAATGCAAAATCTCCTCCAGATTCTGCATTGGGTGGCCTAAGTTAAAATGAGGGGTTATTTGGCAGAATTTTCAGTATGCAAGCCTCAAATTCAAGGTAGAAATCCAAAAGATATGCATCGGATGTCTGCTGCAGATTCCATGACGGATTTGTCTGGTTTAAAAATCCGTTATTTCCCAATAACCTTAATACCTGAAGCTCAGTTTAGGGGCCCAAATTTTAAAAATGTTAATCCGTAGCTAATCTATATAAAAAGTTAAGGGGGTTATCTGACATTTGGACAAAACCACAAAATTGAGCAGACTTATTGAGTCTCCCTTTATTAGCCATCTGCGGGGAAAGGTTGGATTTTTTGGTTCAAAAAGGTGGAGATCACTAAGGTGACAGTTGAACGGGGTTGCGCCAGTTTTCGGGGGTACGTACCCCAAAAAGAATGAAAATGAACGGGTTCCCCAAAACTTTTGGCGCGATAAGTCCCTTTGTAAATGCCCCAAATTTTGGGGCTTCTGGGACGTGCCCCCACATTCATAGAAGTAACACATTTTTATGATTCTTTGACTCCAACCAGGAAACAAACCCTTTAGAACAGCCAGCCCAGGAAAAGGGGGTCCTGAGCAAGACTTGTATTGGCACTACACTGCCCTGTTTTTATGAGGTGCAGAAGAAAAAGCTTCATACTTCTGGGCCTTCTACCTACCCTTTCACTATTTAGAAAATGGGCCTGTCAGCGCCAGGATTCGTAAATGTTGCCCTAAGTGACTACAGGATATTTAATATTTACTGTTTTAGTAAAACATTGAATAGAGTCTCTAAAAATAGGATTTAAACCAGCGGGAAAGTTAGGGTACATTTTTTGGGGCCCTTTTAAAAAGGGGATGTTTTCACGGCTTAACTGCGGGCCGTAGAGTACACCCCGCAATTACGCCGGTGTTCGGGAGCTTGCGCCGATCTCTCACGGCGCGGGGGGACGGCAGCCCGCCGGCCCATAGACTGTCATTACTCGCTGTGCGTAAGCGCCATGAATAAATGACATGTCAATTATCTCCCCGCTCGTACAATACGATCGTATTGTATGCCCCGGGGGGGGACGCGTAATCCAGAGTTTCTTATGAGAAACTGTGAATTACCCTAATGTTGGGGCGCATTTCTCTCGTATTTGAGCAAGTACGTCTCAATACTGGGAAATGATCCCAAAAAAATTCCCGTGTGAAATGCCTCAGGGTGTCTGGGTTCAAACAAATGTTTTTTTTTTTTTTTTTTTTAAGTTGTACAATAACTCTATACTGCATGTTTTACTGCTTTTGCCAAACAAAGAACCTGTTTTATGGGTAAAAAAAAATTATCTCACTGCATTCCAAGAGTCATAAAGTAAATTACTATTGACATAGCGATAAGCATGTTTTTTTATTAAACCGGTTGCAGCTTTTATTAAAGGGGTTAGTTGACGTTCAGTTTGTTTTATTTAAGGTTTTTATCGTTTACTATTTATAAACCCAAAACATTTTTTAAATATTTTCCCCCCTCTATTTGTTGTTCTTCTAAAAGGCACTGGTATATTAAGCCACCAGCTCCCATGGTAGCCCATTGGCATCCTCCCTCTGTTAAGGCCTTTGATGCTATGACCTCAGCCCCTCAATGGTTAAACTGTTAAGGGCTTAATTCACTTTTTGTGCCCCATTAAGATACAGCTGGCTGTTCAATAACGTTTTGCTTTCTCTGCCTCTTTGGCTTCCATTATCACCAAGAGGGCTTCTTGAGTTGCAGCACTAACTGATTCTTAATATTATGTCTGGCATTAGGAGATTGTACCCTGAAGTACAGTTGGATCCAACAAGGCATATTCTTGAAATCCACTTTAAGGGTTTGTCCACATGTTGAGCTTTTACCTTTGGAAATCCACTTGAATTTTGAAAAACGTCAAAGCCGACTGTAAACAATCCCCATAGACCTCGATTGAATATCCAAGTGGTAGTCCACACAGTCACATTTTCTGAGGTTGGATTTCAAAACCTGTTTTTTCAAAAAATTTATAACATGATCAATATTCTGCCATATTTCACTAAGAAAACAGAGGAAAATTTACTGTTGAATAGGATAGCAAAAAAAAAAAAAAAAAGACGACCAGAAAGCTTCATGCGCCTTTTTTGCCGTGGTTCCGCGTCCAAAACGCAATAGTGCTCTATGATACAAAAAAAATCATCGGGTTCTTGTGCAAAATACTGTTCAAATACTGTTCAGACAATGCGGTTTCAGGATTCAGAAAGTATTTTGCCCCTTGTCGTGTGGATGTAACCTTAGGTTGCCTGTCTCAACATCTGACGATTTGTAAATGTTCTATAAAAACCATAAGCAGAGGTTAATGAATCGTTTTTAGCTATAGCTTAACATTTGCCAGAAGAGGTCAGTATTCACCCAACTAACTCAGGAAATAAGCTAGTCCTTCCACAGTGGTTTTACCTGGTGTGGTTTTTTAAATGCATTTAACGTAAAAATCATTCAGCCTCTTTATTGAGAATAGTAATTTTCCGTTCTATGCAAATCACATTTCTGGGTTTGCATCTAAATTTTTGAGGACAGGAAGATAAAATTAAGAAGGAAGGCAACGAATGAAATAAAGACCTTAAACATCTTTGTCCGCTTCCTGGAATTTGAATAACATTATTATTATTTATTTTAGAGCGCCCTTGGTTCCAGGGCGCTGTACAATCAGGTTGCATACATAACATAGGTCAAACAAGTACAAAGGTGACAAATTAAGGAAGGAGAGAGGTCCCTGCCTGCGAAGGCTTACATTCTACAAGGAAGGTGGGAAGAGACAGAAGGCGAGGGGCAGACATGTTTGTGTGGTGGATCAGTAGCAATGGGGCTATTGTTGGCTATAGGCAATCCTGAAGAGATGGGTTTTTGGGTTGCTTTTGAGGCTAGTGAGAGTGGGGGAGAGTCTGATTTTTTGGGGCAGTGAGTTCCAGAGTGTGGGGGAAGCACGAGAGAAGTCTTGGAGACGGTTACTTGGAGACTCATTCAGGAGTCTTGTATTTCAGTTCACATTAGGCTTGGTTCACACTCTGTATTTGCCTGTACTATTTTCCGCATACACAATAATGATCTCTATAGGGTACAATTAGTCATAGGTCAGAAGAGAGTTCTGTTGGCTTCCAACTGGCTGGTACATGTTGCTATACAGCAAAAAACGAAATACAAAATGGCTAATTCCATAGACCCGATCCAAAAAAAAAGTATCTTTTAAATGGAGACTGTATTAGTCTATAGGTCCTTATGTCACTAAATTGTAAACATCATAGTTATCAATGAAGCTGATAAGGCAGAAGCTTTTCAAAAGCGGTTCATGACAAATCCATTAAATAGTAGCCATTCCAGCCTATGGGTGACATATCCACTAAACAGATTCTTAACAGTGGCATCTGTCACCCTTAGGCTATGACTTCTGTTTAACATCATGAAAAAGCCTGCACTGTAGCTGTAAAACTAATCCTATATTAGTCTACAGGTGATGAACCCAAACACATCTGGAACAGCCTTCATTTAATATATACATTAACAGAAGTAAGAAACACTCAGTGGCAAAAGTGGGCTAAGCAAGTACAAAGTTTTCATTTTTGTAATATTTTAAGCAGAATAAACTCTACATTTCTAGGTTTTCAGCACAAGCTACCCTGCATTGATTGAAAATCCTGTGCAGGGGTGCAGAGTGCAAAAAAACAAAGTGGGGGCAGCCATTCACCCTTAGGCTATATTCACACGGCTTATTTCGGGGCGAATTTGCGGACGTAATTACGTCCGCAAATACGTCCCGAAATACATTTCAAATGCGTGTCACAAAGTGTGGCATGTATTTCGCATCGTAAATACATTCCCCATTCTTTACTATGGGGATTTACGTCGCGAAATACGCCTCAATAAGTGACAGGGGACTAAATTTTATGATCGTATTTACGTGGCGAAAATATGTCGTGGATATAGGCCTCGTGTGAACGATGAGACGTATTTTACATTGGAATCAATGCTAATCTAATTGTTCATTATTTGAAACGTAAATACGCCCCGAAATAAGGCGTGTGAACATAGCCTTACAAACAGTCTAGAGAAACAATGTTTGGGCTGCATCTCCAAAAAGTTGAAAAATGAGCATAGGTGCACACGGGTATGGCAGCAAAATGCAAACATAATCCAATATCAGTAGCACACTATTAGCACTAAAAAAAAACAATCAAAAAGCATACAGGAATTTTTGGAAAAGCATTTCTGCTACTTTGAATATTTGAAAAATTTGAGGTTCATAGTGTACATTTTTGATCAAAACTGTAATAAGCCATTAATTTAAAGGGACCGGTCATGCCACTAATCTATTGGATCACACTCTGTATTTGCCTCCACTGTTTTCCACATATACGATAATGATCTCTATAGGTTACAATTAGTCATAGCTCAGAAGTGTGTTCTGTTGGCTTCAAACTGGCTGGTACATGTTGCTATACAGCAAAACATAGGCCCGATCCAAAAAAAGAGTATCTTTTAAATGGAGACTGTATTAGTCTATAGGTCCTTATGTCCCTATATTGTATCCATCATAGTTATCCATGAAGCTGATATGGCAGGAGCTTTTCAAAAGCGGTTCATGACAAATCCATTACAAAGTAGTCATTACAGCCTATGGGTGACATATTCACTAAACAGATTCTTAACAGTGGCATCTGTCACCCTTAGGCTATAATGACTGTTGAACATCATGAAAAAGCATACAATGTAGCTGTTAAACTAATCCTATTTTAGTCTATGAGTGATGAATGCTAACACATCTGGAACAGCCTTCATTTTATATATACATTAACAGAAGTAAGACACACCCAGTGTTAGGAGTGTGCTAAGCAAGTACAAAGTTTTCATTTTTGTGATTTACATAATATTTTAAGCGGAATAAACTCTACATTTCTAGGTTTTCAGCATTTAGCTATTAGCATCTGAGACAGTTTGGCGGCTGTTGACTTTGGTTTATTTAACAAGGTCTTCTCTGGAGATTTTCTAAGTCTGCATGTAGAAAAGCCGATTCTTCTGTAGGGCTGGAGAACATTTCTATGAATCCCATGGACAGCTAAAATCACAAACAAAAATGTACTACATCTTATAAATCCAGAATTATCAAGGCAAGATCACCAGAGAAACGTTTAGATTTTGGTCACGTGATGAGGACAAATTCATTAGAAAAGGAGATGCTACTTGAGATGTTCAATGGTAAAAGGAAATGGGAGACCAAAGGCCTGTTGGTTGGATACCATCAACGATGACACAGGAATGAACATCAAGCAATTAAAAGAAGCAAGGAAAACTGTAGAGTATAGTGAGAACTGTCCTCCAGAGTAGCCAAGGGTGGATAATGGATAAAAGAAAAAGAAGCATAGAGTTAGACATTGGAGCCACTCATCCTTGCACATCTTATGAGCAGTACAGAACATGCACTGTACAGTAGAGAGGCGCTACTAGCGCGCGATCACTGCATGCACTTCACTGATACAGATGTTCTGCAAGCAAAATGTTCATGATAATTGGTTGGATCTTCCACTCGATCACATGAGCCGCAGATCACAATGGTCTGTGACTATGTTGAAATCACACTCAACATACAATAACCCAGGAAATACATTGTAAGCTGAAAATATTAATAATCCCTCTGATAAATCGCCCTTTTTGCCCATGACAGCAGCGTGTGTATGGACAGCTTTATACACTGTCACACCAGTGGTTTGCATGGTTGGCAAGTGCCAACCTACTTACAATGTTCGCGATGCAGCTATTCCTTTCATAAAATCATCTCGCTGAAGCTGCTTTCATCCATGTTCCAAACACTCACTACTGATACACCTTGCTGCTGAATCATCTCCACCTGTCTCCACCCCAAGGTGTCCAGCAGTGTCAGGCTTCCCTGGCCAATCTCCTGCCAGAAGCTCCTTGCTCCACACCTTGACTGAGCTAATGGTTCCTAGTTCTGTGTGTCCTGCTATGGTGTTTTCCTGCTCAGATCTTCTGTTACTGACCCCGGCTCATTTTTTCTGACCTCCCCAGTCCTGACCCTGGATACTTTGTGTGAACCCGTGCTGCCTGCCCTGACCCAGGACTGCCTACCCCTTGGTGCTCTGCACTAGCGTCTCTGACGCCTTGGTCAGCTGCCACTGGCCTGGGCACTGCCTTGATGTGACACCTGGTGACTTTCTTGGGCAAAGCCTACCCTCACCATCAGAGGCTGTAGTAGAGAATCAGATACTCACTTAGCCACACCCCTTTGGGGTAAGCTCAGCCAGTGGTGCAGTTGGTCCACACCTGTTACAGAATTACATATACAAATGTATACCCACCAAGCTGACTTTCCTCACGTGACTACACACTGCCGACATCAAAAGTGTCCTTCTGCTTGGACCAAATGCTATCAGATATAAACTTTTGGGAATCCAAACAGCAAGTGTTCAATTTTCTTTAAGAATCCTTAAGGACAGACCCTCCTCTATTAACTCAGAATAATAGGTTATATGAAACGGGTTTCCTATACTGGACAACCCCTTTAAAGAAAGATTACAGCAACTATGTTTTCCCATTTCAAGGTCATTCTGTTTAGTATGCATCAGCTTGAGAATTAACTGCCTATGAGTAACAATGGACCCGAACAGAAGGTAATAATACAAAATTTATGTGCACTTGTGTTTCTCTTTATTACTATGACTACAAGATCTAATAGTGCATAATTATACCGTCACCAATAATGAACTGAGCCACATGTTGATGAAGAACAGTGTTAGAATTGAATGTAGCTATCATAAAAAATCCGACATTGGTGATTTAGTTTTGTGCAACAACTGATACCTAAAAGGTCTGGAAATCGTTTCTACACATTGTTCAATTGATAACAATTGACTCAACAACCACGATCTGATGGGGTTTATTCTATTTTTTCTGTAATTGTCTAACTTTGGAGAATATACTAAAATAAAAAGTAATTAACACTTACCGGTTAAATCCTGCTATAGAAAGACATGGGCTGGCACAGTCCACCAACTCAAAACCTGCCACATATAAAGCAACAACTGTACATAAAAAAAAAAGCGTGTCACGAGCCGCTCCATGCAGCTTGCTGGTCTCCCGCTACAGCTCTTTCGTAAGTCAGCATGGTCCTCCCGGCTTCCTGTAGTGATTCCCTAGTGCATGTGTGCACTGGTGCTCATTAATTTAATGGGTCTAGAAAAACAATGTTTGGTCTGCACATCCAAAAAGTTTTTTTGAAAAAATGAGCATGGTTGCATGCAGATGTGGCAGCAAAATGCAAACAAAATCCAATATCAGCAGCACACTACTAGCACTAAAAAAAAACAATCAAAAAGAACATAGGAATTTTTGGAAAAACATTTCTGATACTTTGAATACTTGAAAAATGTCTTAGTCTACATTTTTGATCAAAACTGTAATAAGCCCACCAGCCAATCAGCAAGGCGACCTCAATACAGTTGGGAACCTACGCTATATATTAGCTCTCTTGGTGTGTGTTCAGACCTCCACATTTCAGGGAGAGTAGATTCCAGCTACAAGCTACCCTGCATTGATTTAAAAACCTTTGAAGGTGGGTAGAGTGCAAAAAACCAAAGAAGGAGCAGCCACTCCCCCATACAAACAGTCTAGAGACACAATGTTTGGTCTGCATATCTAAAAAGTTTTTTTGAAAAATGAGCACTGGTGTAGTAGCAAAATGCAAACACAATCCAATATCGGCAGCACACTACTAGCACTAAAAAAAAAACATCAAAAAGAACATAAGAATTTTTGGAAAAGCATTTCTGCTACTTTGAATACTTGAAATATTTGAGGTTCATAGTGTACATTTTTGATCAAAATTGGAATAAGCCATTAATTTAAAGGGACCGTTTATGCCTCTTATCTATTCCCCGAGCTATAACCGATTTTCAGGAGCTTTTTGAAGAGACTCTTAACCCATCTCTGTGTCTGATCTTAGTTGTTGTTACCACTGGTTCTGAGCTTGTTCTTGTGTATAGGTTCCTAGTTTTGACTTTTGATTGTTTCCTGATCTTCCTTCCTGTTTGTTGCCAGCCCTGACCCTTCGCCTGTCTTTGACCACAAAATAACTCTGCCTGCCTCACTCTACAGTCTGCTTAAAGGGGTTGTCTCACTACAAGGTTTGCTTTTTATGTTAAAGATCTTGCAAAAACAAGTCACTTTGCAATATATGTCCATTAACAGTGTCCTACCTATTCCTAGATATCCCCTCTTGTATGGGCTGCATCAGCTCCTCAGGTCGCTATAGCTACAGACCTATAGACCTGTTTACTCTCTCCTGATAGGCTGCCAGCACTGGTTGCTATAGCTACAGACCTGGCTTCTACTGCAGCCTAGTAGAAGCCAGTAAACATGTGCCTGAATTCAAAGTGAAACCAAGAAAACAGGACTGAGGTAAAATGAATTAATGTAATGAGACAACCCCTTTAAATTATGTCTTGTCTTCTCCCTTCCCTGGTACTACGCCTTGAGTTCAGCTGTCACTGCAGGTGACTACGTCAGGGGTAGCGACCTGGAAGACCACTGCAGTGAAGACCAGATTCCAGTATGTTGTTTAAGGATGAAAATCTGACTCTGGCATGGTTTTATGCAAAAGCCCGTGAGTGATCCAGCTTCATTCTGGTGAGACATTACAATATGTTATGTGTGCAGGTGAGTATAAACCAAACTTTCTTAGTATATTGCATATAACACAAAAGTTAAAAATGCGTAAAAGCAAAAGACTTCAACAAATGATTAGGCTTTATAAGTTTAATATATCAAAATAGCAACAATCTAATGTTAAAACATATAAATAAAATGAATATATATATATATATATATATATCCTGCACCAAAGATGGATAAAAAAAATCATCTGTTTATAGACAAATAAATAATTTCTCTATGACGCATTTGTTGATGTGGTCATGCAACGAACACTATCCCATTGATATGCTATCAATGTCTGTACTGAGGCAAGCCCTTTAAATTCCCCACTGCTCTAAACACCCCTACTGGGCTTGATTAAATTTGCTGCAGCGATTACGTACTCGTACACCTTTGTGACTGCTCCAGCTAATCACTGGCTTTAGCAGCCTCGTGTTGATACAAGCATCACTGTATCAGTCTCACAGACATATGGGCTCATCATCTTTGCAGCAAAGTAGCAGAGTAGCGACAATCGAGTGGCAGGGATCTGAACATGCAGTATTGGCTATTTTTTCAAATCTGGAAGAGAGAGGCATGGACCGCACATCCTCACACTATACGTTGATCTAATGCTTCTCAGCAAAACTTTCCAAAAATGAACGAGAGGTTCTTAGCATATTTCTTGATCAAAATGTATGAGCACACTTGCCACTTTCATGGCGACCTCTTTTAAAGTGGGTCCCTACCCCCAAATGGGGAGCACTGCTGGCGGCCCCCGGGGCAGGCAATCGTCACAAGTGAGGGGCACGGGGCCGTGGCCCCCCGTCCCGACCTCCCCCCCTGGTTTTGGGGCTGCAGACCCCACAAGACAGCATCACAGCAACAATGGCCAAAACAGCACACACCAAAAAAAAGGAAAGGTTGACACTGCTTCCCTTTCCTAGGGCCCCTGCAAGTGATGAAAAAAAAAAGGGGATTAACCCCCTTTACAGACTACTTCTAATTAAAAACACCGGGGCCAAAGGGGAGCAGTGCTGGGCCCCATGTGTGCAAAGAAAAGGATTTTGTATTAAAATCTAAAAGGAGAGGCGGGGGACCCACTCCTCACACATGTTTTCTTTGCTTCTAAAGAAAACTTTCCAAAAATGAATGGGAGGTTCTTAGCATATTTTTTTATCAAAAGCTTTTGGCTATTTTTTTAATTGTAGCATTTTTACTGCTGTTAGAAGAATTTTTGTAGCTTTCTTCCTTCTCTACAAGCATGGCAGAAGTCTATTTCTACAGGCGACAGAGGATTATTGTGTAGAGAACTGGATGTGGGGACAATGACTGTACATGCCTTGTAAAAGCACTGAGGTGGTCATGCGCTTTGCTATATGCTTTGAACACCAGGTGGAGCCATTCTATATAAAGTAAATGTCAATTATCCACTTGATTGCTTTTTAACAGCATGTAAGTGGCAAACGTTCATATTTTATTATCTGTACAATAAACATGATATTTAATGGTGGGACAAACTCTTTAATCCGGCCATACACAGTTATGTTTGTTCAGTAGGGGAGAGAAGAGACAAGTTGTTACGAGACACTTCTGACAACAGCTTATCTCCGGTCAAGACAAAAGAGCAACATGCTGACATCTTCATACCTGATCCTGGTTTTCTCCAATGTCTGATGTCAGGGAAATTCAGGAGGCCCTTAGATATTGGATTATCAGCAGGATCCCCTGTGTGTATGGATAGCTTTAAAGGAGTTGTCCCACTACATTGATTCATCTTACCTTAGTCCTGTTTTCTTGGTTTCACTTTGAATTCCGGGGCATGTTTACTGGCTTCTACTAGGCTGCAGTAGAAGCAAGGTCTGTAGCTATAGCAACTAGTGCTGTCACCCTATCAGGAGAGATCAAACAGGTCTGTAGCTATAGCAAGCAGTGCTGGCAGCCTATCAGGAGGGATCAAAATGGTTCTGTTAGCTATAGCGAACCTGGGGAAGCTGATGAGCCCATACAAGAGGGGTATCTAGGAATAGGCAGGACCACCTGTTAATGGCATATATTGCAAAGTGACTTGTTTCTGCAAGATCTTTAACATAAAAAGCAATCCTTGTAGTGAGACAACCCCTTTAAAGCTTGGATGCATTTTCACATAGCGCCGTCTTCCTGCACCACATAGCCTATATGGAAAATGTCACTCACCTCCTTTAAAGCTGTTTTATAACTTTAGTTGACATTGAAAACAATTGTTGTTTGAAATAACTTAAATGAGACTGTTCTGTGGATTGCTGCGCCGTCGTTCGCTCTACCTCCTCCATGAGGCCTGTAACTAAACCCCTTTGCAATCTCCCCGAGAGATCGTAACCAAACAACAAAAGTGAATTTGTTCCAAAAAGGCATCTCACTTTTATCTGCATCTAAATTTAAACTGTGATTAATGGTATGAAATAAAAAAATATTTGTGGAGGAATGTAGGATACTGAAAAAATACAGCGGGCAGAAAGAAAAATATCCAGAGGAAATACCTAACTGAAAGAAAGTCTACACAAAGCACAGTGTTGGGTTTTAGAAGATTTTAGAACTATTAGAAAGAATAAAGGGTTAGATCCTCCGCATCTGGCAGCCCAGCACAGGCTGTTCAGGATGGCGCGCTCTGGATCACTTCTAAATATGTTCTGTTTGCTCATGACACTGTCCTGAAAACCCACTGCTTGTAAAGTGAATGGATTTTATGAGCTTTCTAGCTCAAAGTATCCTAAGAACTAGTGACATAATTTATGATGTATGTTGACATAAAAATTATGCCCCATTATGAAAATAGCTTTACTTCTTTTTAAGTTTTCTACTTAGCGGGGGGGGGGGGGTCGGCAGCTCGCCGGCCCCATAGACATTCATTATCCACGGCGCTTATACCGCCATGAATAATTCACATCTCACTTATCTCCCCGCTCAGCGTATTGTGCGAGCGGGGAGAGAGGAGATGTAATCCATAGTTCTCTATGAGAACTGTGGATTACCGTAATGACTGGAATATATAATATCCACTGCACACCTTTTGTTGATTTGCAAAAACGATTTTTAATAGATAAACAAAAAATTTTACAGTGAGCCAAGGATCCACACTGATATACAATATATACTCAACAAATGTGTCTTTTTTACATCGATATTATATTGTAAGGAGTCACAGATGAGAATGTATGCGACGTTTCGGCTGATAGAGCTTTTTTCAAGCACATCTGTGGGATAAAAGTATATTATGAGTATACATATATACAAATGAGAGGGGATAAAAGGAGAGACAAAAAGGGGGGGAGAAGAAAAAGGAAGTGGGGAAACCAAAAGTGTAAGAAAAGAAAGGGAAGAAGAGCAAACAAGAATAAGGGAAAAAGGACAGGGGCCAATAGGAATAAAATTATGGATAGAGAGAGGTGAGTAAATGCAGTAAAAACAAAAGGAGAAGAAAAATATTTATACAGAACAGGGAGTGAAATAAATAAGTGTAGTGTAGTAGGAGAGGAATACATAAAATGAGTAAGTAAGAAATATGATAAAACTACTCTTACCAAGTGGAGTAACAAGACCTGTAGTATAATATACAGTATATATGGGATAGATATATCAGCAGTACATAGAGTGCTGTTAAAAAAACCATATAGATTAGAGAGCAGTAACATAGCAGCAAAGAGAAAAGGAAAAAAAGGTTGATGCCATGCTCACCTAAAGGAGATGGCTGTAATATAAATAATGGTAATGGAGTAACGTCTCCGGTAGTGTATGGCGCTATAGTGAGAAAGACAGTCAAACTGTTAGTAAATGTAGATATAGGGGAACAAAACCGCTATAAAGGAGAAGTACAAGTTACCTTGAGAAGCGGAGTAATGGACCTGGCGTCCGAGGAAGTAAAGAAGTGCGCCTGTAACTGCTGCGATGCGGGCCGCCACTATATAGAGTGCCGCGCATGTGCAGAAAGCCACGGCTGCGCACTGAAGAAGAGGATGACGTAGATGGTAGGGGCAGTATGGGAATGTTGCTCTGCACATGCGCCGAGGTACGGCACAGCTGCATCGGCGGCACTAGAGATGTAAAGGCACAATGAATAAAAGCGTAATGGAGGTAGTGAAAAATAAGAAATCTGAATAAAATGGAGAAAGAGAAGAGTGGACCCAGAGGATGCTGGGAGTGATAGAAGGAGGAAAAAAAGGAGGAAAAAAAAGGGAAAAGAACAGGGAAAGAAACAGTACTGGAGAGAGAATGAGTGAAGTAAAAAATGGGACCAGAGGAATAGTAGAGATTACCCAGTCGGACGCGATGGTCATTTTATCTGCAAGAGTAAATATATGGTGCTATTAGATATACATAGCATAGTTTTATAATACATACATCTATACATGGAGGGGTATCGTAAGACTTATATCACATAAGATAGGGTCAATTACACCAATAGAAAATTACAAGGAACTGACCAGAGAGTATCTAATATTACCAAGGGTCTATACTGATAGCTATAAATTAGTTTGCCATTAGAGGCGTACATCATATTCTCTGTTTAAACCCCTTGGCTCAAGGGTCTCTAGAGTGTGTATCCAGAATCTCTCGCGTTTTAGTAGGAGGGCTACTCGGTCACCACCACGTCTAGGCATTGGAACCTGTTCTATGACCTGGAAACGAAGTTGAGAAGGATGATGTCCGGACTCAACAAAGTGTGCCGGGATAGGTAATAGCGTCTCTTTGCATCTAATTGTCGATTTATGTTTAGAGATGCGATCCTTAATGGCTTGGGTAGTCTGTCCCACGTAGGCTAACCCACATGGGCACTTGAGTAGATAGATTACAAAATTGGACCTCCATGTCTAGGCTGTGCTCAGTGTTCGTCAGTGACCAAAGGTGGTCATTTCTCTCACCCCTTGACTGGACAACTTTTTCCCATCAAAGTGTTACGATACTGGTGTGTATGGCTGGAGACCAATGGCAGGGGCTAAGACCCTAACACAAGGAGGCACTGGAGTCTTGATCTGGAACAGCAGGAGAAGGCAAGGATCCAAGGTGAGGAGTAGCAGGAGACTGACGAGCGGTAAGCAGGTCACTCGAGGTTTGCAGGGTGGACTGCGAGGAGAGGAACAAACTGGAAGGTGAGTTCCTAGGCGAGAGGACTGTAAGCTAAGCAGGAGCTAGGACACAATACTCAAGCAGGAAGTAACAGGCTTGAGGAGTTTATATAGGACCTGGGACAGGAAACAAGATGGCAACCAGCTGAGACACGATCCACCATCTTGACTGAGGGCAAACTTAAGGGCAAACAAAAGTAGCAAGTTCCACGGTAAAAGCAGGAGCTTCCTGACATTACTCCCACCTCAAGAGCGGCCTCTGGACGGTACCTGACTCGGTCTTTCCGGATGTCTTTGATGAAATTGTCTTATCAATCGAGGAGCATTGATGTTACTCACGGGTTCCCACGAATTTTCTTCGGGCCCATAACCTTGCCACTTAATGAGGTATTGCAGCTGGTTCCTGAAAATTCTCGAGTCCAGGATTCGCTCCACAACAAACTGTTCTTGCCCATCGATCTCCACTGCATCAGGAGGAGGAGAAACACGTCCAGGAAAGGGGTTGGACACGGCAGGCTTTAGAAGAGATACATGAAATACAGGGTGGATCTTCATAGATGGTGGGAGTTTGAGCCGAACAGCTACTGGACTGATTATCTTGATGATCTTATATGGCCCGACAAACTTCTGTCCCAGTTTTGGTGAAGGCACTCTAAGTTTCAAATTTCTGGTAGACAGCCATACCTTGTCCCCCACTTTCAAAGTTGGTGCTGGTCTTCGACGTTTATCTGCCATCTTTTTGTAATTTTCTTGAGCCCTCTCTAGTGTTTCCTTCAATAGTTGCAAATTTTGCTGTAGTGTAGAGATCCTTTCTGCGGCAGCTGGAATATGCGGAACAGCAGGGAATCTAGGAATTTATGTTTTGGATGGTATCCCAAATTTGCAAAGAAAGGCGTTTGTTTGGTGGAGGCATTTTGGGAGTTGTTGTACGAAAATTCAGCCACAGGAAGAATATCAACCCAGTCATCATGTAGGTGACAAATATAGCATCGCAGGTACTGTTCCAGGGTCTGATTTGTGCGTTCAGTCTGTCCATTAGATTGTGGATGAAAGGCGGTTGATAGATTAATATCAATGTCCAGTGCTGAGCAAAAACTCTGCCAAAATTTGGATTTTAAACTGCACCCCACGATCCGAGATCACTTCATCAGGAACTCCATGCAGGCGAAACACATTCTGAATTATGAGGTCAGCAGTGTCCTTGGCAGGGGGTTTAGACCGGTACATGGGATGAAATGTGCCGCCTGGTGAGCCGGTCAACTTACTACGAGAATAGTATTTTTCCCTTTAGAGGTAGGCAGGTCTACGATAAAGTCCATGGAAATGGAACCCAGGGACGAGAGGGGACTGGCAAAGGCTGTAACAAACCCGTGGGTGGAGAACGTGGAGTCTTGCATCGGGCACAAACGTCACATGATGTCACATACTTCCTTACAGCCTGTAAATTAATTGGGCCACCAAAAGAATCGGGATAGAAATTCCTGTGTCTTTTGCACTCCTTTGTGCCCAGCAATCTTAGAATCATGGGCTAGTCTCAGGATCTTCAGTCTTACTCTTTCGGGTATATATAGCTGCTGCCCGTGGGCCCACATCTTGTTCTTAAGGACTAAATGCACATCATCAGGTGGTTTGAGACAACAAGGAGTCGGTGCCATAGGCCTCTCTTTATTTCTTCAAGCAAGTCTTTATTATGGATTACTCCCACAACAGTAGACTCAGGAACAATTGTTTTTAGCGGACTAGTAGGAGTGGAATCATTGGAGAACATTCTTGATAGCGCATCCGCCTTGCCATTACGGGATCCGGGCCTGTATGAAATTACAAAATTAAATTGATTGAGGAAAAGACTCCAACGAGCTTGGCGAGGAGATAGACATTTGGCCGATCTCACGAATTCCAAATTACGGTGGTCAGTAAGAACGATTATTTGCTGTGAGGTTCCCTGAAGATGGTGTCTCCATTCCTTAAAGGCTGCGACAATCGCTAATAGTTCTTTATTCCCCACATCATAATTCTTCTCAGCAGATGATAAACGTCGGGAGAAAAACGCACAAGGATGTAATAAACTCTTGTCTCCTGTTCTCTGAGATAGAATAGCCCCAATAGCACAGTCTGAAGCATCCAATTCCCACAATGAAGGCACATTCTGGGTCAGGATGAATTAATACAGGGGCTGTAGTGAACTTGGCTTTTAGGAAGGAGAAGGACTCTTGTGCTTGAGGAGACCAAACAAAAGCATTCTTGTTCTTAGTCAACTGTGTAATGGGAGAAATTATTTCTGAGAAATTCTTAATGAAGCGTCTATAGAAGTTGGCAAAACCTATGAAACGTTGAACATCCTTTATGTTTCTGGGAGTAGGCCAGTCTACTATTGCTTTAATCTTACTAGAGTCCATCTGTAGACCATGAGGCGAAATAACATAGCCAAGGAATTGGATCTCAGTCTGATGGAATTCACATTTTTCAATCTTGATGTAGAGATGGTTTTCTCTCAGACGTTCTAGAACAAGTTTCACATGTCTCTGGTGTTCTTCCATTGAGTTGGAGAAAATCAAAATATCGTCCAGGTAGATGACTATGAACTGGTCCAGGAGGTCTCTAAAGATGTCATTGACGAGATGTTGGAAGGTGGCTGGGGCATTGCAAAGGCCAAAAGGCATAACACAATATTCAAAATGCCCGTAACGTGACCTAAAAGCTGTTTTCCATTCATCCCCCGATCTGATACGAACTAAGTTATAGGCGCCTCGTAGGTCTAACTTGGAAAAAATCTTTGCATGTTGTACTCTTTCCAGAAGCTCGGGGATCAGTGGTAAAGGATAACGGTTCTTTATGGTAATCTTGTTTAATTCTCTATAATCAATACAAGGTCTCAAGGAACCATCTTTCTTTTTAACAAAGAATATGGGAGCCCCCGCTGGTGAGGAAGATGGGCGGATGAACCCCTTAGCCAGATTTTCTTCTATGTAATCCTTCAAGGCTTTTAATTCGGGACCTGCCAAAGGATAGATGTTTCCAAAAGGTATTGGTGCACCCGGAAGCAATTCTATGGGGCAATCATAGGGTCGGTGTGGGGGAAGCTTTTCTGCATTCTGTTTGCTGCAGACATCCGCAAATTCCAGGTATACTAACGGTAGCTCTATTGACTTCTTGTCTTGAACTGGGTCTTCAGGGCCTTGTTCAGAGTGAGCTGTTGAGCGGCCATCTCCCACTGGGAAGCTTATCTCCTTGGTTTCCCAGTTAATCACTGGATTCTGTGCTTGCAACCAGGGGAGACCCAGGATGACGGGAAAGTGTGGAGAAGAGATTAATAGAAATGACAGTACTTCATGATGTTGAGAAGTCATAATGACTTCAAGTGGTTCGGTCTCTTGATCCACTGGCCCAGAGCTCAGTGGAGATCCATCTACGGTCTCCATTACCATGGGCGAGAGTCTTTCTGGATCTTAACCCCATGTTTTCGAGCAAAGGACAGGTCCATAAAATTACCACTTGCCCCAGAGTCCACCATAGCCGAGGTGGATATCCACTGGGAGTTAGCCAGGAATTTAATAGGAAGGAAGCAATGAGAGTCTTTGTTCTCTTTCTTAATATGCGGTGCCACTGATGAGATGGAATGGACAACTGCTTTCTCGGATAATTCTGTCTCTGAAGCAATGGATTCTCCATCTGAGCAGTCAGGATCCATAATGGCTGCCACCAATCTCCTTGGACGGCTAGGGCAGTTGATAAGGAAGTGGTCAGACTTTCCCACAGTAGAAGCATAAACTCTCCCGAAGCCGATGCTCTCTTCTGTCAACGCTCTCACGTCTTAATATAGAATCTACTTGCATAGGTTCACTTCCTGATTCTCTGCGAGTTCTTCCCAGGGGTTCCTTGGGAAAGGAGACGGGAACAGACTGGGCCTGCTTGGTATCATAGTTCAAAGTAGCCCATTTTTCTTGTCGCCGTTCAGACAGGCCGGTATCAATTCGGAATGCAGTGATTTATGAAATCATCCAAACCTAAGGGGGCTTCTGCACGGGCCAGTTCGTCTTTTAATGAGCTGCATAGTCCTTTCCTAAAAAAAGACATCTTTGCTGCATCATTCCCAATTGGTGTCGATTGCCACCTCTTGAACTCCCTTGCATACTCGGCCACGGGGCGTTTGCCCTGACGCAATGCTAGGATGGCTGCTTCCGCTGTAGCACCACGATTGGGATCGTCAAACATTTGACTCATGGCGTCAATGAAGTCCTCCAGGTGATTTAAAACGGGTGTCTTGGGTCTCAATCAAGGGGCTAAGCCCAGGCAATTGCTTTATGGTCAATAGCTAAATGATGCATATCACCTTAGACCTATCCGTCGGAAACTGTGTTGGATTTGAGTCAAAGTATAATCTGCATTGGTTAAGGAACCCCCGGAATTTGTCACGGTCCCCGCCAAATCTAAATGGAGGCAACTTAGGGCTCACTACCGGAACCAATGTGGGTGGTCCGGACGCTTGATTTTCCCAAGTGGAGTATCCGGTCGGATAATGTCTGCACGGTTCCACGTAGGTCTTGAATGGTTTGTCCATAGACTTGGATGTTGTGGGAGGTCTGGCCTTCAAAAGCATCATATTTCATCCTCAATGCCTGCATCTCAGTGCGCATATTAGCCACAGTAGTGTGAAGTTGCTTGATGCGAGCTTCTGGGCTTCCAGCCCCGGCGGACTCCATTTTGGGCTTGAGTATCCTGTTACGATACTGGTGTGTATGGCTGGAGTCCAATGGCAGGGGCTAAGACACTAACACAAGTTGGCACTGGAGTCTTGATCTGGAACAGCAGGAGAAGGCAAGGATCAAGGTGAGGAGTAGCAGGAGAATGACGAGCGGTAAGCAGGTCACTCGAGGTTTTGCAGGGTGGACTGCGAGGAGAGGAACAAACTGGAAGGTGAGTTCCTAGGCGAGAGGACTGTAAACTAAGCAGGAGCTAGGACACAATACTCAAGCAGGAAGTAACAGGCTTGAGGAGTTTATATAGGACCTGGGACAGGAAACAGGAAACAAGATGGCAACCAGCTGAGACACGATCCACCATGTTGACTGAGGGCAAACTTAAGGGCAAACACAGTAGCAAGTTCCACGGTATAGCAGGAGCTTCCTGACACAAAGGCTTCTTTACGTGCAGGTACAATTTTGTATATCTACATTTACTAACAGCTTGACTGTCTTTCTCACTATAGGGCCATACACTATCGGAGACGTTACTCCATTACCATTATTTATATCACAGCCATCTCCTTTAGATAAGCATGGCATCAACCCCTTTTTTTTCCTTTCTTATTCTCTTTGCTGCTATGTTACTGCTCTCTAATCTATATGATTGGTTTTTTTTGGGGTTTTTTTTCACAGCACTCTATGTACTGCTGATATATCTATCCCATATATACTGTATATTATACTACAGGTCTTGTTACTCGCAAACATATATATGAGTGCATGGGAGGAAGAATTTTTGTTCTCCGGTGGTTGCCTCTTCTCCTCCCACATCAGGTGGTATGGAAGGTACATCGATGACGTCCTGGTGTGGGAGAGAGACGGGTTACCATCGGTAGATTCTTTTTTGAAGTACATCAATCATAATGATTACAATCTGAAATTTACTTCACACTGGCACGAGAACACCATAGCTTTTTTGGACGTGTCACTCAGGGGTATGGAGAAAAATGAAATCTTGGTGACTCCTTATAGGAAGAGTACTGCTAAAAACTCAATTTTGAAAGCAGACTCCTTACACCCCAAGCTCATATTAAACAGCATTCCTTATGGTGAATTAATTCGCTTGAAACGTAACTCATCTACTAACGCAATATTTGAAGTAGAGCAGGAGAAAGCTATTGATAGGCTAAGACAGAGAGGGTATACAGAGAAATCTTTAAATCAGGCTATAAAAAAAGTGGCACTAGTAACACGAGAAGATTTATTAACATCTAAAAAAAGCAAGAGAGATACTAACAATAAACAAAATAACATAGTATTTAGTACGACGTATAGTTCACAATATAACAAAATTGTTAGAATCATTAAAAATAATCTTCCCTTTTGTGCAGACAGGATAATATCCGTGAAATTATAAAAAACATCAGATTTATTTCAAGACGAGCCCCTACATTGGGAAATTTACTATCACCGAGTCTCTTCAGAACAAAGAAAAACTCCCACCTTAATTGGTTAAAAACGAAAGGTTGTCACCGCTGTGGAAAACAACGGTGCACGACGTGCAAGTATGCACAGTGCACCAAAGAATTCTCCTCCATGACTACAGGGGAAAAATTTCAAATATTATCATATGCAAGTTGCAACACTAATAATATTGTATATTTAATAACATGCACCCTCTGTAAACTACAATATGTGGGTTGCAGTAGTAAAAATCTCAAAACCCGCATATGCCGACACCTCTCAGATATAAAAAAAGCTCCCGTAATTAATGTATCCATGGCATCACGACATTTTTATGAATGCCATGAGGGAGGCACCAGTACATTTACGTGTAATGTAATTGAGGTGGTACATAGGCCCCTAAGAGGAGGTGACCTACGGAAAAAACTTCTATCTCGTGAGGCATGGTGGATATTCCGCTTGAACACCAGAGTTCCGTTAGGATTAAACAAGCGCCATGATATTATGTTCCATTATTAAGTTCTAGCTTTAACCACAGCAATTCGGTCATTAAAGTACTAATGTACAAGTTTTTAATGTTGATACATATTTTAACAAATAATTGGTTGTTTACTGAAAATACTATATAAAGGAAATTATGTCATACTGACGTCACACCATGATTAAGGGACACGCCTCCCGAAACGCGTCGGTGGAACGCTTGCTGAGCTGTTAAACTGTTTGGATATCCCATGACGGATTTTTAAGAAAAGTCTAATAAAGCTACCATTTTTTGATATGTTACCCGAGCCTATACAAGTTGCTGGAGTAGATATCGCTTCTTTTCTCACGTGTATGCAGCAGGAGACTGGCTCCGGATCTCCCACCTCTCCGTGCAACTAAATGTAGGTGAGCTGAATATCTTGACTACGTTTTTTCTATCAACCAATTTGGGTATGAATCCATCCTTGCAGATCACATATACCCACACATGCTGATAGTCTTTCTTGGGGCGGATTGGATCTTCCAGCAAGATAGTATGACAGGTCACACAGCTTGAAATGTCTGACATTGATTGTAAGAGCTTGACAAAGACTTCCAAGTACTACCCTAGCCACCAGATTCCCTAGGCTTGAACCCAATTCAGCATCTATAGGACCATCTTGATTGTCATGTTTGCTTTATGGATCCTCCCTGCACGATCCAGCATCTCTAGGATGCAGTCAGCATGGCTCCAGATACCTATGACAACCTACCAGGACTTTATTGAGTCACTCCCAGCCCATCTAGTTGCTGACTATGCTGTACACAACAGTTGCTCTGGATATTAGCTGGTGGTCATAATAATGTGATTTGACTGTGTTTATTGTAAATCAAGTGTACAGTCTCTTGGATATTTTTTACTAATTTTTATATTATTATTTTATTACACGTGCTCTATACATTAGATCTGAGTAGATAAAGAGCCTCAACATTCTTCCTCCGCTTGCCCTTTTCTAGAGATCATGGGTCTCTGTCTGCACTAGATTTGCCATAGTTTACATTTATCCACAGTACTTCTCCCTTGCGCTGATTTATTCTGGACAGAACAAGTATCTCTAAGATGCCTCTGATGGTACAAATTAGTTGTCCCGATGTACATATCATAAATCAAAAAGCCTGAGCTATATATGAGAAAACAAGAAAGCACTTTCCGTTTCCCCAGAAGACTATGCTAAATAAAGACTGGGAATCTGGAGAAATGTTGCTATGTTTACACATCAATGTTCTTATGTTGTCACCAAAAGTTCTGATTTATTCTTGCTGTCTATGCAAAACTTCTTGCCAGTGTTGGTTCATTTGGAAATTGAGGTTTTTTTTATGGCGGAGAGCACATATTGATATAAAGCAGTGAGGTATATGAGCTAGTTCTGTCACATGTGGCATTTATATTGTTTGATGATTTCCTATAAATTTACTTTCCACAAAGCCCAAAAAGGAAATTGCAGTATGTTAAAGTGTAAGGCTGGAATAACACATTAAGTTTTTGTGGAGTTGGAAATATAAAGAAGGGATTTGTTCTTCTCTTTCCTGCTGGATCCACTTTAGGCTTTCTCTCCAAAAACCGAATCAGAAAATGTGCTATAAACTATATCAGATCCTGCAAATGTTTTTGTTTTCCAAAATTTAAAGGGGTTGTCTCCTACAAAAGGGTTGCTTTTTATGTTAAAGATTTGCAAAAACAAAACATTTGCAATATTAGTTATTTAAAAAAGTGTCCTACCCCATTCTAGAAACCCCTCTTGTAGGGCTGCATCAGTGCTATAGCAAAAGACCGTTTATCTTTGATAGGTGCCAGCATGGTTGCATTTCTACAGACCCGGTTTTACTGCGCCTAGTGAAGCCCTAAAAACGCCCCTGTTAAAATGATACCAAGAAAACGGGCAAAACAATTTTAGGGGAAACCCCTTTAACCCAAAAAGTTAACTTTCCCCTACAGCCATCAAAAATGACGTATTTTTCCCTTTTATTTGTTACAAAAATGTGTGGTCGGGGGAAAGCCCTAAAAAATATTGGCGCTGAGCTGCATAGAGGAAACTGATGGTAGCAAGGCAATATCTTAAATTGGTGCTGCCTGATAAACTATTTGTTACAACTAGTGGCATTTTTTTTTTGTTTCCCATGGTTGTAGTAGTCTATGAATAGTAATACTGTAAATGTATATGGCACATTCTTAATGGTTGTAGCAATGCTGGTTGACAAAACTGGCCTACACATTCAGCAATTGGCTTTTTTGGGTCCTAACATTGGCTCTCAAAACTTAGATACACCCAGGAGTTAAAGGGGTTGTCTCGCTACAAAGATTAGCTTTCAACATGTTGGGAACACTAAATGAAGTTTTTTCCAAAAAAATTGCGTTGTTCATTTTTTTTTTTTTGTTAAGGAGCTAAAAAGTGATTTTATCCCTTTGTGCTCTTTTGGTTCCCAAGGACCGACCTGTTACTTCTCCCCCCCCGGGTTTTTGTTCTACTGTAGCAGGGAGTGACGTCATCACACAGGTTGCACAGCATAGAACTTCAGACAGTGGGCGCTTGTTTGTTATCTGATCTTTCAGACAAAAGACCATAATTACTGCTGTTTACTTTACCTCAGAAGCTTCCCTGGTCCTGACAGCATGAGATTTATCTAATTAGCAGAGGTCTGAATACACGGAGTTTCATATGCTAATTACAGACAGCTTGACCAGGAAGTGACTGAGCAAAGCAGCATTATTTCATTCATGCATCCTATGAAACTTTGAGATGAGACAACCCCTTTAAAGATGAATGACAGCCAACAAGCCATAATATGAGGCATGTGTTGAATACAAAACTAAAGAGGTACTCCCCATTAGATGATGAAGTTTGCAGGACAACAAAGTAGAAGATGGCACTACCAACGAACACAATCTGGATAATATGCTAGAATTGACCTTGTTTCTTAATCTATCCTTAGTTCTTACCCTAACTCCCTCTATTTACCAAACACTAATATATCTATCTAAATAACCATAATATAAGCTACAACTAACACAAAGAATAGAACTCTAGAATCCAGAGACAACCAAGACAAAACACAGCAAACAAACACTGACAAATCTAAGAAAAACGAACAATCCAGAAATAACCAAGATGACTAGAAAAACTTAAAGAGAAAACTAGACAAACAAGATATCCTAATAATCAAGACTGTGTAAATGGATATAGATTACTAAACACAATTCAACAGGACAGAATGATATAATCCACACCATGGTGCCAAACCCAGAGAACTCAACTGAGTCGCTAACATTATGACACAGCAAGATCAGCCGTTTCTATGAAAGTTTATATCAATTAAAATATAAAGAAGAAAGTGAAATGACAGGGGGACTCTTGTAATTGATAACAATAATACTGATGTTTATAAAGGGTCTCTATGATTAGAGATAATTATGATTAGGTTTTAAGAATGATTAAAGAGTACCTATCACCTTCAGAGAAATATTATGAAGCAGCAGAAGACTAAAATACAAACACTTTCTCAAATATGCTTCTTTGGGGAAATCAAAGAATTTCACCTGTAACTCATTTTTTTTTTTTTTTTTTAAAGTGCTTGCCATTTAGGACAGCTCTGAAGTCGGGCCAGGTCGGCACTTGACAGCTTGATGGATCACTATGTTGACAGTTGTGTCAAAGTAACTTCTTCTGAGCTGGGAGACTACACTGTGCAAGGGGGAAACTGAAAATCTACATCATGAGCACACCAGCAGCAGTGTAATATAGATGCCTGTGTGCTATAGAGGAGGAGACTGAAGCAACAGGTAAACTCTGTCACACTATGTCCTCATTGTGCTATGCCTGCTGCAGTGTATGTGCTGAGAGACTCAGATCACCCTGTACAAGCAGCTATGCCCTCAGCTCCCCCTGTACAGTTGATATCTCCCACAGCATGATAAGGATCTTGTGAGTTACAAAGTGAAAGTAAAACCTGTTCCCCTGTAATATTGAGGGAAATCTTCTGGATTGCTAATGAAATTTTAAGACTTTTTTCAAATACATGTCCCCTACTATCAATGTTTGTGTGTTTGTGTAAAGGTGATAGGTACTCCTTAAGGTGAATGTTCACCTTTTAATTCCATGTCCTACAGCTAATTATACGGGTAAAGCCAGGCTGTTGCTGGGGTCCTAAAACATCTGGGCCATGGGCCCTCTGTGTAACATTGTACTCAGTAGGGCTTGGTTCACACTGTACTTTTTACGCCACATCGTGAACTGTGGCATGAAAAAAAAAATATTTGTTCCTGTCACTAATTTTACATATTTTGTGCATAGACACTGTTCATCACTCCAGCAGTACACTGTGCAATGAAAATCAGTGCTGACAGATTTGTCTCTTCAAAACCACTCATGTATGATAGTGTAATACATCTAAATAATCCAGTCACCAAGTAATACACCTATGCTTGGAGCAGATATACCACATGTATTACTTTCATACTGTTACTAAAAAATGTAACAATACCAAGATCATCAATCTCAAAAATACCACTATCTAATGACCAAATAATACAGCCAGATCAGGACCAGATCCAAACATCATATAGTGGCCCTGCCAACATATAGGTGATTACAGCGCCGTTATAACCAGTGACTCACAGGTGACGTCATCTTCTATGAATCGTTCACTTCCGCTTGTTTTTTCCTTTCGGACTAAAACGCCATGATGACTTCTTCTCGTCACAACTCTCTCTGCAGAATTTGCCACACAAACATCTTTGAATCCTCACTTTTCCAGATTCCTACCAATTCCCTATGTGGTAAAGGGTGCACCATAGGCTGATAAGTGGTGTTGGAGTGGGGGCGGGGGATATGGCATAATAGGTAGGGGCTGCTGTATTTTGTATTGTGCCAACACAATGATTGCAGGGAGTGACAGAAGGGGGGTACAGGCCACAACTTACAGGCACAATCTATTGGGGGAAGAAAGAGGAAGCACATTGTAAGGGACCCGTCAGGGGCGCACGAACAGACACAGACAGTGTGAGGCCCTGACACTGGTCCCAACCCCTGTCCCTCCCTTTTGGGGTGCCCGACTCCTTAATAGGTCGGCCCCAACCAGAAGACGGGAGCACTATACTGATAGTGTGAAAACACAAGACGCAGACAAACAATACAAACACAATATGGGAAGGTCAAGCAAGCCAAGTCGGTAACTATCGGGAACGCGGTACAACGTCAGAAGGCAGAAGAATAAACGTGATCCAAGCAGAGTAAGTTAACCAGGGAGGCACAGAATAGAGAGGGTGAGTAATAGGCAAAAAAAAAGACCAGTATAACCAGCAAGGAGAGGAGACAGAAAAGCCCTTAAATACCTTCCAGGAGAACTAAGGACAAAGGCAATAGGAGGAAGAAACGGAAGACCAGATAGGAAGGTAGAGCTATCAATAACCCGGGAGAAAGGGAGCCGGGTTTAAAACCATGGAGTGCTGGAAGATTCCTGGCCCAGGCGTGGGCCCAGGAATCAATCAAGATAGCAGGGAAGAAAAACCCAGTTCACACTAGTGAACAAAAAATGAGACACTATGTCAGAAACCACGGCTTACGTCGCATCGGCCGTGGCCGGCGACCAGAACTCAAAGCTGGGGTTCTTTCTGGCATGATCATGACACAAATACAGTTGAGCAGACATGCCGGTGTTCCAGTCTGGGCCTGGTTCAGGTTAGCAGACATTTTATCTGGGGTACAAGCCCCAGATAAAACAGCCTAGCAAAGTCCCTGGGTAAAGCTGAAGTTTGATGAGATCTGCCTATCTAAAGGAAAGTGGCTGGAGCAATATATATTTACATTTGGCGCTGCATGATGAGTGAATACCAGCATTATTAATTTTACATGTTTATGTGTCCCATAATGTTTAATGAAAATGTTGCCTACAAAATACATGCACTCACTTTAACTATAATGTTGTATGATACCAATAGAGTAGTAGGTAGTAAGCCATGGCATGTATGACCATAAACAGATCAATGGTCCAACCACTGAAACTCAGAGACTCACAGGAAACGTTTTCTCTGATGGGAGATTTTCTCTTCTCCTTTTCTTCTCCACCTGGCCCAGACCTCCATGACGTCTTCTCTGATGGGAGTCATTCGCTTTCCCTTTTTTTCTCCACCCGGCCCAGAACGGAATGACATCTTCACTTGGCCACAACTTGTCCCTGCAACATATACAACATAAACATCTTGGACTCCTCTCTGTTCAAGCATCTCCCCTTTAAATTCCCACATCTGTACAAACTCCCCATCCATTGAGTCTCAAATGGTAATAGTGCCCCACACAGTAACTGTAGCCCAAGGAGTGAAAGTGCCCCCAGTTGATTATAGGGAGCTCATTTGTTCACACAGTAGGTTATTACACACCCCATATTGTAGGCAGCTGACAAATTAGGCAGACGGATAGGTAGATACTCCATTTGGGTATTTTAGAGCCTAAAACTTAGAAATTTAAAGAAGTCAGATGAGTAGCAAACTCTTCCTATTAAGTAGGTAAAGTGCCCCTTTGGTATATAGGTATTTAAGCCCCATTAGGTAGATAAGCCCCCCATTAGATAGGTAATAGACAGGTAAATAGGTAGGACCCCATGACATAGCTTTACGGGTCTCTCAGTAGGTAGGTAAGTATATGGGTCTCCCAAAGTAGGAAAGTATATAGATACCCTCAAAATGTAGGTAAATAGGCCCGCTCAATAAGTTTACAAATCCACTCAGTAGTTGATAAGGTATATTATCCCGAATTATGTAGCCCCTCAGTGGGCATATAGTCCCACCTCAGTGGATGGATAAGTATAAAGGTCCCCACAGTAGGGAAGTAGATACTACCCCATTAGGTACCTATATAGATCCTCTCAGTAGGTAGGTAGGTAGGTATATAAGGTCCCTTCAGTAGGTAGTGTAGGAGTTTAGCTGGAAAAATGTTAGGCACAAACGGGATTTTGGATGCAAAAATAAAGAGGGTTTTATTTTACAACGGCAAAAAGAATACCAAACAGGAACACAACATATATCCAGCAGGAGACTTCAAAGCAGCCGGTTAATGTCCATAAAGAAAACAAACACATGGCTTAACTTCAGCTAGGCAGGCATAGAGTCTGTATACAACCGTGTAGTGTTGGTCAAGTCCAGGTGCAGAGTAGCCAGTCTGGCTCAAGCCTGTATCCCAGAGCTTCTCACTGCAGCACACTGTGGCAGGCAAGGGCAAACAACTTCCTCAGGTTTACTTTCCTCACCTGAGGTCTGTGAGTAGCAAGCTATAAAGGCCTCAAGAGGTCCATTAAAGGCCGGACCAGACTGTGATGACAAAATCCCACCCTCGCTACAGCAGTCCCGAAAAAAGAGCCCGTTTAAGCTGCATGGCAGCAATACTAACTATACACATGTCAGTAATTTACCATCACTGACTAAAACGCTCTTTTCCCTCATCGAGCTCCTGGGACTTCGGTGGCACCTAGATTGTAGTTCACCTGCTGCAATTTGGCTAGATGTAAGGCTTGAGATGTCCTGCAGGATTGGCCACCTTGACCACCCCTGGAAATTCCATATGTAATACAGCAATCTGCCTGGCACTTATCTGCCTTCCACAATCTTACCTGATTTCCTACAGTAGGTATTTTTTTGCCCCCTAATAATTTTTTCATGGGGTTTCTCCCAGTAGATAGGTTGGTATATAGATAGTGACATAGGCCCCCCCAATAGGTAGGAGGGTATATAAAGCCCCCAGTAGGTAAGTATAAAGCCCACCCCTAATAAATAGGTACATAAGGTTTCCCAGCAGATAAGTTGGTATATAAGTTCCCACCAGTATATAGGTGGGAACATAGGCCCTCCTAGTATGTAGATGGGTATGAAGGGCCCCCCTTGGTATGTAGATATGTGTATAGGGTCTTCCGGTAGGTATGTAGGTATAAAGGGCTCCCCTAGAATGTAGATATGTGTATAGGGCCAGTAGGTAGGTAGGTATGTAAGGGCCCATCTAATACGTAGGCATATAAGGCCCCCCGTGGGTAGATATAGGGCCGCCTCCCAGTAGTTAGGTAGGTATACAGGACCCCCAATTGATGATAAAAAAAATACTCACCTTTCTGCCAAACAGCTCTTCGCTAAATCCGGAGTGATCAGCCTACTACAGGCAGCAGAGCAAACAGGCAAAAACATTCAATCATACCACCTCTTCGGGCCCCAGAGGCAAAAAGCCGGGATCAGAGGACCCGTGCTTGCCGAGTCGTCTTGCACTATACAGGCTGTTGCGATCGCTGTGTCTATGTGACCCAGCAATTTTTTTTGTGTGGTATGGGAAATGTTGCCCCCCCCCCCCACCCCGGTCAGGGGTCCAGTCGCAAGTGCAACCGATGCAACCCATGTAGCTATACTGTCGGGGGTTTTTAAAGCGAAAAAGGGGCTCCCGTTCCCACTCCCGGGACTCCAAATCAATGTTGGTGCACGGGCCGGGCCCAAAGAAGAAAGAGTCAGACCTTGTTCTGGTTAGTCTTATCCAGCATATCTATTTATTCAGCGCGGGCACAATATTTATCGAGTAGAAAAAAGGGGCGGTGGGTCATGCGCAGTGGGGGCATCCCTGGCAGGGGGGTTGGCAAAAGTTTTTTTTTGGTTTTAAAGTAGTTGCCCGGGCAGATGAAGTTTCTGGTTGTATCACCAAAGCTTCTTGGGGACATGTAGTCGAAACCATTGCTTGTCGACGGATGTGTGTGTGGAATCGGTTATCTTGACTGCCTCAATATGCACAGTCATCGTCCCCAAATGGATATATGGATATCTGTATGATCTTTTAAGGAGGAAAGCTTGGTATTACTTATAAACAAAATTTTGCTTTTTGATGCAACATTTCACATATTAGCATTTAAACCCCCCCCATTCCCCCCTAAAATCCAAGCTTTCCCCCTTACCAAACTTAATTTACTGATTAATTTTTGTGGAGCTGCT
>JAODAL010047473.1:0-29889 GCA_025379985.1 Phyllomedusa bahiana
AAAGCTCTCAGTTTTTTTTTTTTCCAGTTTTTTGCTGCCAGGACTTTACAGGCTCCCTTTCCCCTGCTTCATTTTTTTTGGGGTCATTTTTGGGCCCCAAATAAGTCCCCGGGCTTTTTTATAGTGAAAGCGATTCTAAGAGGGGCGGAAGTCATCTGCGGGGTCATACTAAAAACAAAAATTGTTAAAGACCAAACCAAGCCCCCCTCTGCAAAATTTAAGCTTTGGCACAACGTTCTACAGAAACCCTGCAGGCTCGGGTTGCAGCCGGGAAAAAATTGCTGCTTTTTAACGCAAATTCTTTCCCCAAAGTAATTCGGAAAACAAAAAACAAATTTTGTGGGAAAAATTCGGCGAAGTGACCGAATGAATTTTTGAAAAATTGGGCCCCTCTCTACAGATGGGGTTTAACACTGATAAATGAAAGGGTTTTTGGGAAACATGGGAAGGGGAAATCCTTTACAGATTACATGTTAAAGGGAAAAAACACTGGGAAAAGGGGCAGGGAGAAGGCCCTTGGAATCTGGTGGACAGAAAAAACTTAATTGTAGCAGCCGGGGCGGGGCCACCCGCAGCCAAAGAAAATAGGATCGGGGGGTGCTTTTTAAAAGGGGGCATAGATGCCCTTGTTGAAAAATTTAATTCTCCCATTATAAAAAGGTCACTGGTTAGACCAAAAACATGGAATATTGTGTACAGTTTTGGGCACCAGTGCACGGGGAAAGCATTGTAGAGCTTGAACAGGTAAAAAAGGGGGGGCAAAAAAAAATAATAAAAGGATGGGGGGACTCAGTCCCCAGAAAGATTGCAAGATTGGGGGTTATTTTTTTTGAGAAAAGAAGGCTTTGGGGGGACAAAATTTACATATGTTTAAATACTCAAAGGCAATTAGGATTCTCCCAAAGATTTTTTTATAAAAGGGGACTTTTATTTTAACAAGGGGGCACCCTCTAGTCTTGGGAACAAAAGTTTTACAAAAACATAGAAAGGGGGTTTCCCTTTACTGAAAGAGCAGTGAGACTGGGGAATTCTCGGGCCAGAGGGATTTGTCATGGTAAATTTCAAAAAACCAAATTTTAAAAAAAGGGTTTGGATGCTTTTTGGGGTAAAAATATAAAAAGGGTTACAGTGACTAGGATTCAGGAGAGGGGTCATTGACAGGGATTTTTTTTGATTGCCCGATTGGAGGGGCAGGAAGGAAAATTTTTTCCCCAAAAATTTAGGGGGCATTGGTTCTACCTCATTGGGGGTTTTTGCCTTTCCCCTGGGGTCAAAAACCCCTTTGGGACAACAGGCCCGGAAAATAGGTTTGGGGACTTGTTTTTTTTAGCCTTACAAACTTGAAACTATGAAATATGAAACTATTAAACTACCCCTTCCTCCTCCCCTTCCTTCCCGGGCCCGCTTCAACAACCCGCCCCCGATTGCCTCAGGGTGATGCACCCTGGGGGTGAGGCGCCGCCTTGCACTAGCCCCGGACCCCGAACCCCTGGTAAGAAGACCCCATAAAATTGAGAAACTGTCGGGCCTTGTGGGGTTCGACGGAGGAAAGGCTCCCTGTCCGCATCTGTGTCTGTCTCCTCCTCCGTCACTGGTGGGACCTGCTGTTTCAGAATGTCCAACGATCGTTCCAGAACTAAGACCACCACAATGCTCATGCTGACAAGGGCATTGTCCGCACTGACCATTTTGGTGGCTTCTTCAAAACTGGCAAGGATGGTGCAGAGCTCTTTCACCTGCCTCCAGTCTCGGTGGCTCAACACCCCGAGGTCCGCACCGCTGCTTGTCAGGCCATGTGTCACTTCGTACTGCGCAATGGCATTGCGCTGCTGCCACAATCGCTGGAGCATGTGGAGGGTAGAATTCCAGCGTGTTGCCACTTCAACAATGAGATGGTTGACGGGGAGGCCGAGCTGACGCTGTAACACAGCCAGACGGGACGAAGCAGGGTGTGAACGCGGAAGTGCGAACTCAGACCTCGAGCCTTCCTCAGCAGGCAGTCCAGACCCGGGTAGCGCTTTAGAAATTTCTGGACGACGAGGTTCATGACATGTGCCAGCAAGGGATGTGCTCCAGCCTTCCGATTTTAAAGGCGGCCAGCAGATTTCGCCCGTTATCACACACCACCTTGCCTGGCACAAGGTTCTTGTCACCCAGCCAGCGCTCGGTCTCGTTGCGGAGAGCCATCCACAGCTCCTGACCTGTGTGGGGACGGTCTCCAGACAGATTAATTTCAACACGGCCTGGTTTCTCTGGGCACGTGATGCCACCAGAGGACCTTGGGGGAAAGAGCCCTGCACCATCCCTGCGGTTTTGAAGAGCGTGCGCCGAGCCTGAGAGCCACCGTCACCCCCAGAAATATCCACCCAGCTCACCCAGTGAGCTGTCAAAGAGATATAGCGGCCTTGGCCGTGCTTACTACTCCATTTGTCGGTGGTCAGATGGACTTTTCCGGACACAGATGCAGACAATGCGCTTGAAATTTTAGCTGACACGTGGCTGACCAGGGCAGGGACGGCTTTTCTGGCAAAGAAATGCCTGCTCGGCATCTGGTATTGGGGGCAGGCAAGGGCCATGACGTGGCGGAACCCATCTGTGTCCACCAGACGGAAAGGCAACATTTCCAAGACCGAAAGCCTGGCAATGCCAACATTCAGGCTTTTGGCTTTGGGATGGTTTGGGTTAAAGTGTTTCTTCTGCTCCCAAACCTGGAAGACAGAAGGCGTGCAGGTCGTCAAACTGGCGGAAGGAGAAGGGGTAGGATGGGTCTCTGGTGGTGCTGGTGGTACTTGGGCGACGGTGGAGGCTGAAGCGGAGGCTGATCCCTGATCATGACTCTGAGAGACATGGGCAGCTGAGGAACGCTTGGTGGTGGCAGAGGAGGCGGAGACCGAGGGTGTGACAGTGGTTGGAAGCCCGACCTTTTTTGGCCAAGTGTTGCCTCCATTTCAACTCATGCATTCGCTGCATGTGACTAGACTTGTTGGTGGTGGTTAAACACCTAAGATTCTTGCCTCTACTGATGCGTTTACGGCAAAGGCGGCATATGACATCGCTGGGTGAATCAGAGGCTTGCTCAAAGAAGGCCCAGGCTTGAGAGGTCCTGGACCTTTTGACGGCGATAAGCGAGGAGCGGGGTTTCCCGCTGACCGTGGCTGGTGGAATCATATCAGCGGACTTCTGCGACCGCCCTCCCTTTTTGAGGCGGGACCCGTATTGACACTACCCCATCGTCTTCCTCCTCGTCCAGTGATGAAGCGCTCACAAGCAAATTATGCGGAAAAGACCACAGGTGACTTGGTCGTCCTGACTTTCTGCATCCAGGAGCTGCGGGCTACAAGCAAGGGGCACTGCAAGGCATTGCCGACCGCCCGGGATTTTTGCCGATTGACCGGCTTCCTTCACCTCCTCTGATGGCATCAGTAACTGGGCGTCAGAGCAGAGAAAATCATCCTTTTTGGCCTCTTGATCTTTTAACATGCCTTCTGACCCCAACCGCATTTTGTCCTCAAAGAGGTCTTCAGAAAATGGATTATCCACAGTGGTGGGTACACGAGTTGACATTTGGGCTGCCTTCGCTTCATGTTGGACGGATGCTGATGACGACATTTGTGGCCGTGACTGCGAGGACGAGGAGGTAAGACTGCTGGATGCAGGTTGCATTAACCACTGAAGAACAGATTGGCGACGCTGTTCGTTACTGAGATTCACAGGGCCTTGACCCAGCGATGACAGGCCTGACGGTCCTGCAACCGACGATCCGCTGGCATGCGTGTTATCGCCAGCACTGGATGGAGCACCTTCTCTCGTACCTCTATCTCCATGTCCTACCCCCCACTTTGCTCACTTACCACCTGCATTTCGCTCCATGTTCAGAAAGATAAAAATTTGAGAAGGTATGGAAGAGTTTTGGAAAGTCTCTTATTAAAAGACGGCAAATCACAGCTATTCTCAAATCCCTCAAATCAAAACAAAATTGCTGTATTCAAATTTAAGTGCAAGGTGCCTCTATCAACAAAGCTGGACTGCGCCAAAGTGAAAAAACACCTATCTGAAATGTATACGGATAATAAAAGGTATTTTTTGCACCTATCAAATACACCGGCAGTGACTACAAAATTGCTGTATTCAAATTTAAGTGCAAGGTGCCTCTATCAACAAAGCTGGACTGCGCCAAAGTGAAAAAACACCTATCTGAAATGTATACGGATAATAAAAGGTATTTTTTGCACCTATCAAATACACCGGCAGTGACTACAAAAATGCTGTATTCAAATTTAAGTGCAAGGTGCCTCTATCAACAAAGCTGGCCTGCGTCAAAGTGAAAAAACACCTATCTGAAATGTATACGGATAATAAAAGGTATTTTTTGCACCTATCAAATACACCGGCAGTGACTACAAAATTGCTGTATTCAAATTTAAGTGCAAGGTGCCTCTATCAACAAAGCTGGCCTGCGTCAAAGTGAAAAAACACCTATCTGAAATGTATACGGATAATAAAAGTGGAGTTTTGCACCTATCAAATACACCGGCAGTGACTACAAAATTGCTGTATTCAAATTTAAGTGCAAGGTGCCTCAATGAACAAAGCTGGACTGCGCCAAAGTGAAAAAACACCTATCTGAAATGTATACGGATAATAAAAGTGGAGTTTTGCACCTAACAAATACACCTGCAGTTACTAGAAAAGATCTGTATCCTAATATAAGTTCAGGCTGCCCAACATACAAGTAATATTTCACCAGAAAACTGTTAATAAAAAGCCATTGCAATGCAATGTCTAAACAAAGTCTGGGCTGCACAATATCCACTATCCTTTAAAGAGCTTGTCTGTGTTCGCCCGCCCCCCCCCGCTCCACCCTTGACTTTACAGGGCTAGATGCCCCTTTAAAATTTTCAGCCTAACTACCTAAAATCTGCAAATCTCTAATCTACCTAAGTTCTAATGTTCACAGCTAAAAGCATAGCTGTCTATGTGAAGAAATAGAACAATTTCACTGAGCTGTTTGGACAGAGACCGAGCACACGTCCTACTCCTATGAGACACTGACACACACTGAGGCAGAACAGGAAGGGCTGTTCTATGTAAAACGAGGTCATGGGATTTTTCCAGCCAATCGCAAACATACACATTCCAGTCATGACGTCGCACACACCGCTCCCCCTGCTCTATTCTCTAAGCTGATTTGCTTGCCGCCAAAATGACAGGAAGCGCTGAAAATGGCTCGATATTAATAGATTATGCACAGATTTTCACCTAAATTATCGCGTGATCGAAAAAATCCGATCAACATAAAAACCGTGCCGATTTCAACTTTGTCGATAATAATCGCTCAACACTAGTGATGAGCGATAGTGATGAGCGATTACGTTGACTATCGTCATCGGGTCGATAGTCGATATCGGCAATTATCAAGATGATTTCCGATAGTCGATAATAGATTATCGCCGATGACCATTAAAGTCTATGGGAGAGGAACAACACCTTCATTCTTACACCCAAACAGGACTGGAGAAGCTGGAATTAACATCCACAACAGTCAAATGGATACGTGATACATCTTAGGCAACACACTTAGGTTATAAAAGCCACAGAAGAAAAGTCACACACCATTCACTATCCCTGTCTTGCACCAAAGCATGACCCTTAAACCTGCATGACCTACAAATTAAAAAGTGCCAGAAGGCAGTATGATTTGAACCATCATTTTACTTGAACTTGAACATTGACTATACCTGTCCTGGAATGCAGCATGACCCTTAAACCTATCTGACCCACAGATTAAAAAAGTGCCGGAAAAAGGAGTCTTTCAACCATCATTTTATTTTCTCTGGACATAGACTATCCCTGTCCTGGGCCACAGCATGAGCCCCAAACCTGCATGACCCCCAGATTAAAAAAGTGCCGGAAAAAGGAGTCTTTCAACCACCATTTTAGTTTCACTGGACATAGACTATCCCTGTCCTGGGCCACAGCATGAGCCCCAAACCTGCATGACCCCCAGATTAAAAAAGTGCCGGATATAGGAGACTTTGAACCATCATTTTAGTTGAACTGGACATTGACTATACCTGTCCTGGACTATTCATTCATTCAGCAGCGCACCTTTATTTGTGAACAACAAGGTTATCCCGTAGCTCAGGTCCCCCCCTGCAATCGCATGCCACAACCCAATGTTGCTAGCGGTATATAAAGGAAATCCTCCGTAGTATTAAAACATAAGAATTATTCAAACTTTTTATAAAAAACTTAAAGGCAGATGTTATAGATTTTTTCACCAAAGTATTAAAAAATCTTAAAAAAATTTCACCGGGTTTGTTTTTGGCCCCTTTTCACTGCCTTCGGATAACATCGATCTTAAAGAATCTTTAGGACAGCGCCATGCCTGACCCTTTCCCTCAACACCTCCCCACTCAGACACTGCACGTCTGCGAGTTTCGGAACTGACCCCCAAAACCTGCATGACCTCCAGATTAAAAAATTTTCCGAAAAAGGAGTCTTTTTAACCACCATTTTAGTTTAGGAAATTAACAATCTGTCCTTTACCGCAGTATGACCTTAAAAATGTTACCCCCCGATTAAAAAGTGCGGAAAAAAGGTCTTTAAACCCACCATTTTAGTTTAATGGACATTGATTAAAACTGTCCTGGGAAAACCCACATTTTCAAGTCTTCCTGTACCTCCCCTTTTACAAAACAGGGGTACAGTTTTTGAGAGCTAGACAGAAAGTTTTTAGTTTTAATTTTAAAAAACCATTTTTTAAAATGTAAGGAAACCCACCACTCTTGTTTATCTTTTTTTTTTAATGTATTTAAATGGGTTGTCTCCTACAGGAATTGCTAGCAGTTAAAATCTTTCAAAACAATCATTTTGCAATATGTGTCCTTAACAGTGTCCACCTATTCCCGTTTCTGACAGCACAAACAACCTTGAGCCCCTCTTGACAATTGTGAAAAACAAAGTCTTTTAGAAACCACATTTTTTTCAAAGGGCCTGAAAAGCTGCGTCACAGCAAAATGCCCCCAAAAAATTTAACATGACCCTGAGCCACTTTTGACAATTTTAAGAACAAATGTCTGTTAGAAACCCCATTTTGTAGAATAGGGGCCTGTGGGTCTAGCTGCATTTAAACAGCAAAATCCCCCCAAAAAAATTAAAAAACATAACCCATGAGCCATTTTTGGAAAATTTTGTAAGAAAAAAGGGTCTGTTGGGAAAAACAACTTTTTTTTTAGAATAGGCCCGTATATTGCTGCATTTCAAAGCAACAGACCACAAAAAATTAAAAAAAAATACTTTCCAGCCACTTTTAAAAAATTTGTGGGGGAAAAAATGACAAAAAAAAAGGGGCCCACATTTTTTTTCCAAAGGACCAGATTATACTGTATCTCACAGCCCCAAAGCCCCCAAAACCTTTGACAATGCGAAAAATTTTTTAAAGTTTAAAGGGTAAAGTAAATGGAAAAACGGTTTTGTAAAAAAACCCTTGCTGTCTTTTACAGTCTCCTCACAGCAAACCAGCAAAATGAAATTTTTGGGGAACGGGAAAAAAAATTGCAGTAAAAAAATGTCTTTTTAAAAAAAAATTTTTTCCAAAGGGCCCAATTTCTGTTTAAAGGGAAGGGAAAGTAAACGGCAAAAATGGGTGCCCCGGGAAATTTGGGGCCACAACAACATCAAGATCCATGCCTGTTTCCCAATCTTGAGAAAGCAAAAGATCCACTTTTATCAGGGGAAAGCCGGATGTTTTTTTCGGGAATGACTCCTCCAGCTGTGCTGAAGGTTCGCCAGGTATACCGCTGGTGGGGGAAAGGAAAAACACCTTTTATGGCGTGGCGCGAGCTGGGGCCATTCACCCCATTTTGGATACCCAAGAAGTAAATTTGGGCCGGAAAAAACATCCAAAAACATGGGGGTTTTTGAACGCAGATAGTCGTGCACCATGATCTTAAGCGGGTCTCTGGTGTTTTTTGGTGTGCCCTGATTGCATGCTTTGGTTTAGGGGGAAAAATAAAGATGTCGATGTCACCCATTAGGCTTCTGCCCCCCTTGCCTGCTGCTCCCGCTACGGCATTTGGCATTTTTACTGCTGTCAGTCGCTGCGTTTTTCCCAAACCCCCCCTGACATTTGAAAACAAGTTGTCCCCCCGGGTTGTTTAAAACAGAAAGGGGTCTCCATTTCCCTGCTTTTTTACTCTCTATTTGGGTGGGTGGAAGGAAAGTGCTGAGTTTTTTTTTTTGTCCCGGGGGGATCCGGAGGGGGGAACCCCATAACTGTTGTTCTTTTTGATGGCCTTAATGCGAGGATCATTTTGGGGAGGAAATGGAAAACCCCAAAGCACTCATTGAGAATGGACCCCTTTTTTTCCCCAACCCTCTGGGTCGGGGGCACAAGAAAACCCTTTTCCTCTCTTCCTCATAAAAATTCGCACAACCTTTTTACAAGGCAGGGACTGGGTAACGTTTGCCCAGGAATTTCCCTTTCCCCCCTTCCTCCGCTTCCCCCGGGCACAGCTTCAACACGGGCCCTGCCCTTGCCTCAGATGATGCACCCTAAAGAGCTGTTTGCGCCCCCTTTTGCCTAGCCCTGGACCCCGAACCACTGCCTAATGAAGCCCGATAAAATTAAAAAACTGTGGGGCCCTTTGGGTAGTTTCCCGGACGGAGAAAAAGGGGGGGGGGGTTCCGTGCCCCGCATCTGTGCCCGCTCCCCCTTTCCTTTTCCGCTGGCGGGACTATGTTTAGAGTGTCCAACGATGGGTTCCAGAACTAAGATCACCACAATGGTCATGCTGAAAAGGGCTTTTGGTCCGCAGGGACCTTTTTGGTGGCTTTTTTCCCAAAACTGGAAAGGGGAGGGTTGCGAGCTCTTTCACCGGCCTCCAGTCTCGGAAGCTCAACACCCCGAGGTCCCACCGCGGTTTACCCAGGTCATGTTTTCACTTCGTACTCCTAATGGAATTGTGCTGTTTGCCCAATCCCCTGGAGATGTGGAGGGGGGAATTTCCCCAGCGGGGTTGCCATTTCAACAATAAAGAGGTTGAGGGGGAGGCCGAGCTGACACTGCAACGACCCAGGCGGGACGAAGCAGGGGGCAAATTGGTGGAAGTGCGAACTCAGACCTCGAGCCTTCCTCACCCGGCGGGTTCCAGACCCAGGTAGCGCTTTAGAAATTTCTGGCCAAAAAGGTTCATGACATTTTCCAGGAAACGGTGTCCCAAAGGGTTTTTTGTCACCCAGCCAGCGCTCGGTTCAGTTGCGGAGACCCCGTCCAAAAGCCCCCTGCCCCTGTGGGGAGGGTCCCCAAAAGACAGTTTAATTTCAACAGGGCCCCTGGTTTTTTTCTGTGCCGTGATGCCACCAGGGGGCCCTTTTGGGGGAAAAAGGGCCCTGACCATCCCTGGCGGTTTTAAGAGCTTGGCCAACCCCTGAGAGCCACTGTCACCACCAGGGGACATCCCCCCAGCGAGCTGTCACAGGGGTTTTATAGGGGCCCTTTGGGCCCCGGCTTAAAATTTCCATGGGGTCGGTGGTCAATGGATTTTTTCCGGACACAGAGAAGACAATGCGTTGGGAAATTTTAGATGACCCGTGGGGGAAAACCCATCTGTGCCACCAGAGGGAAAAAAGGCAACTTTTCCCAAAGGGCCCAAAAAGCCTGGCAATCCCGACATTCAGGCTTTTGGCTTGGGAGGGTTTTGGGGTTTAAAAAGTTTTTTCTTCTGTTTCCCAAAACCTGGAAGACAAAGGTTTGTGCTGGGACTGGCCGCTGAAAATGGCGTGCAGGTCGTCAAACGGTGGAAGGAGAAGGGGTAGGATGGGTCTAGGTGGTGCGGTGGTACTCGGGCGACGGTGGAGGCTGAACGGAGGGGTTATCCCTGATCATGACTCTGAGAACATTTGGGAGCTGAGGAAAAGTTGGTGGTGGCGGAGGGGGCAGAGACAGAGGGTGTACAATGGTTTTGGAAGGCCCGGGATTGGTGTGGCCTTTTTTTTGGGCCAAATGTTGCCTCCCTTTCAACTCATGATTCGTGCATGTCCCAGAATGTTGGTGGTTTGGGAAAAAACCTAAAAATTCTTGCCTCTACTATGCCCCCCCCCCCCCCCCCCCCCCTTTTTCAGCAAAGGGGGGGGGGATATGACATCGCTGGGGGAATCAGAGGCTTTTCCCCAAAGAAAAGGCCCCGACTTGAAGGTTCCCGGGCCTTTTTTGCGGTGAAAAGCGAAAAAGGGGGTTTCCGGGTGACCCTGGCTGGCGGAATTTATATCAGCGGACTTCTGCAACCGGGGCCCCCCTCCCCTTTTTTTAGGCGGAACCCCGGGCCCACACTAGCCCCCCCCCCTCCCTTTTCCCCCCTCGTCCAGTGATTAAAACGCTCTTTAAGCAAATTCCTTTCTGAAAAGACCAAAGTTGGATCCCCCCCCCAAATTTTCTCATCATTCATCAACACAGCTGACTTTTGTTTTCCTGACTTCTGCATCCAAAGGGGCTGCCGGGGTACAAGCAAGAGGGCCCACAAAGGGGTTGCCGGGCCGCCCCGGGGTTTTTGGCCGGGTTGGGCCCCGGGTTTCCCTTTTTCCCCCTCTGATGGCATCGTAAATTGCTCAGAGCAGACAAAATCATCCTCTTTGGCCCCTTGATCTTTTAACATGGGCCCTTTGAAACCCCAACCCCATTTTGTTCCCTCAAAGAAGGGCTTCAGAAAATGGATTATCCACAGTGGTGGGTGCCCGGGGGGACATTTGGGGTGCCTTCGCTTTTATGTTTGGGACGGTGCTGATGATGCTGATGAAACTTTTTTTGGCCGTGACTGGTGGACGAGGAGGGAAAACTGTTGGGTGAGGGCATTTAACCCCCGAAAAAAAAGTTGGCGACGCTTTCGTTAATGGAAAATTTACAGGGCCCCGGGGCCCCCGCGATGACAGGCCCAACAGTCCTGCAACCAAAAGATCAATGGCGTGGTTTGTCGTCAGCACTGGAAAGGGGCACCTTCTCTCGTACCTTTACCTCCATGTCCTAAAACCCCCCCCTTTGCTCGCCCTTTCCCCCCTGAATTTTGCTCCAAAGTTTTTAAAAATAAAAATTTAAAAAGGTATTGGGGAGTTTTTGGGAAAAACTCTTAATTTAAAGACGGCAAAAACACAGCTTTCTTAAATCCCTCTACTTTTCTACAGCCAACTAGGATTAGAAACTGAAATGTTTTTTGCGAATACCTGTGAAATGCGGCTGGGGGAAGAAACCCTAAACAAAAACAACAGTGTTTTTCCTTCAGGGCCCATGGATTTAAAAACTACCCGTTGGGGCTAGGAATTGTTTGTTTTCAACAAAAAAATCATAAAGTGCGCTATCTGCGCCAAAATGAGATTTAACGAGCCCAATAAAACTATTCAGAAGGTTTGATGGATGAGAAATTTGGGTTTTTTGCAGCAATGACCAAACGAGAACAGTTTTCCAAAAAAAATGTTCAAACAAAATTGTCGTACAACGGGCTATTTGAAAAAACTAGGGCTAAACCCCTTTCAATACAGCTTTTTTAAAAACTAAATTGGGTAACTTAAAAGGGGGTTTTTTTTCACCTATAATACACCTGCGGGACTACAAAAAATTTCGTATTCAAAAAAAAGTGCAAGATGGCTCCCATGAAAAATTTTAAAAAAAAAAAAAAAAAAAAACCCTTAAAAACCCAAAAAAAAAACCCCTTTGGAAAAAAGTAAAAAGATAATAAAGGTTTTTTTGCACCTTTTCAATACACCTGCGGTTTACTACAAAATTGCTGTATTCAAATTTAAGTGCAAGGTGGCTCTATGAACAAGGCGGCCTGCCCAAAGGAAAAAAAACGTAATTAAAATTTTTGGGAAAGGATAAAAAACGTGTTTTTTTACCATCAATATACTTTCCCGTGACTTTCAAAAATTTCCGTTTCAAATTTTAAAATGCAAGGTGGTCTATGAACAAAGCTGGCCTGCGCCAAATGGAAAAAAACCCCATCTGAAAAAGTATACGGATAATAAAAAGGGAATTTTTTTTTCACCCATTCAATACACCTGCGGGGGACTACAAAATTGCTGTAAAATTTAAATTTAAGTGCAAAAGGGGGCTCTTTGAACAAAGCTGGCCTGCGCCAAAAAAAAAAAAAAAAACACCTAAACCCGAAATGTAACGGTTTTAAAAAAAGGTATTTTTTTTCACCTATCAATATACCTTGGGGACTAAAAAAATTTTCTGTATTCAAATTTAAGTGGGAAGGGGGGCTTTTAAAAAAATGGGCCCCACCCCAAAGGGAAAAAAAAAAAACCTATTTGAAATGTATAGGATAATAAAAGTGGAGTTTTTTCACCTATCAAATACACTTGCCCGTTTCTAGAAAAGTTTTGAAAACCAAAAATAAGTTCAGGTGACAACAGCAAGTAATATTTCACCCAAAAAAATGGGCCCAAAAATGTTAAAAAAAACCCATTGCAAAGCAGGGTCTAAAAACAAATCTTTGGGGTAAAACCCCCATCCACTCCCTTTAAAGAGCCTGCCTTTCCTGCCAGCCTGTCTGCCCGTCTGTGTTCCGGGCCCCCAAACCCCCCCCCCCCCCCGTCGTACGCGCTTTGGGGCTCTTTTAAAATTCCCCAGCCTAAAATAACTAAAAAAAAGAAAATCTCAAATTTCCTAAGTTCTAATGTTTTACAGCTAAAGCCCTAGTTTTTCTGTTTTTGAACAAAAAAAAAAAGTTTTTTGTGAGCTGTTTTTATGAGAAAGAGAAACACGTCCCGCTCTTATGATACACAGAATATAAAGCTGAACAGGAAAAGGGGTGTTTTTTTTTTTATGTAAAAAAAGGTTAGTGATTTTTCCAGCCAATGCAACCATCAATCCCAGTCATGAGTTTGCACACCCAGCTCAATCTGCCTATTCTTAAAACTGATTTGCGGGCCCCAAAAATGACAGGGGAAACGCTGAAAAAGGGGGCAATAGGGAATAGAAATTTGGCCAATTTTTACCTTTAAATTTTTGGGGTGTCGAAAAAAACCGATCAAAAATAAACACCGTGCCGATTTCAACTTTGTCGATAAAAAATCACCCAACACTAAAGAGCGATTGCGTGACTACTGGGCATCCCCGGGGCGATAGGGCGATGTAGTCAATAAACATGCCGATATCCGATAGTCGATAATAGATAATCGCCGATGACCATTAAAGTCTATGGGAGAGGAACAACACCTTCATTCTTACACCCAAACAGGGCTGGAGAAGCTGGAATTAACATCCACAACAGCAAACTAGATATGTGCAACATCTTAGGCAACACACTTAGGTTATAAAAGTCACAGAAAAAAAGTCACACACCATTCACTATCCCTGTCTTGTACCACAGCATGACCCTTAAACCTGCATGACCCACAAATTAAAAAGTGCCAGAAGGCAGTATTATTTGAACCATCATTTTACTTGAACTGGACATTGACTATACCTGTCCTGGAACGCAGCATGACCCTTAAATCTACATGACCCACAGATTAAAAAGTGCCGGGAAAAGGAGTCTTTCAACCACCATTTTAGTTGAACTGGACATTGACTATACATGTCCTGTACCGCAGCATGACCGTCAAACCTGTATGACCCACAGATTAAAAAGTGCCGGAAAAAGGAGTTTTTGAAGCACCATTTTAGTTGAACTGGACATTGACTATCCCTGTCTTGGACCACAGCATGCAGGTTGCATTAACCACTGAAGAACAGATTGGCGACGCTGTTCATTACTGAGATTCCCAGGGCCCTGACCCAGCGATGACAGGCCTGACGGTCCTGCAACCGACGATCCGCTGGCTTGCGTGTTGTCGCCAGCACTGGAAGGAGCACCTTCTCTCGTACCTCTACCTCCATGTCCTACACCCCTCTTTGCTCGCTTACCACCTGCATTTCGCTCCATGTTCAGAAAGATAAAAATTTAAGAAGGTATGGAAGAGTTTTTGACAGTCTCTTATTGAAAGACGGCAAATCACAGTTATTCTTAAATCCCTCTAATTTCCTACAGCCAACTAGGATTAGAAACGGAATTGTTTCTAGCGAATACCTGTGAAATGCGGTCTGGTGGAAGAACAGTAAGACAAAATCAACAGTGTTCATCCTTCAGTCCCAGGGATTTACAACTGCCCAGTAGGACTAGGAATTGATAGTTTTCAACAAAATATCATACAAGTGCGCTATCTGCGCCAAACTGAGATTCACCGAGCACAATAAAACTATTCAGAAGTTACACGGATGAGAAATTGCGTTTTTTGCAGCAATGACAAACGAGAACAGTTGCTAGAAATTTTTTCTATCAGAATCGTCGTACAACGTGGCTATTTAAAAAAAAAAATAGGGCCACACAACGTGCAATACAGCTATTTAAAAGTTATACGGATAACAAAGGGTGTTTTTTGCACCAATGAAATACGCTAACAGTAACTAAGAAATTTCTGTATCCAAATTTAAGTAGAAGGTGGCTATTTGAAAAAAAACTTGGACGAACCAAAGTGCAATACAGCTATTTAAATGTTATACGTATAATAAAAGGTGTTTTTTGCACCAATGAAATACAACAGCAATTACTAGCAAATTTCTGTATCCTAATGTAAGTACAAGGTGGGTCTTTGAACAAAACCAGGCTGCAAAAAATAAAAGGTACTATTTCACCTCAGGTGCGAGGTGTGCTGGCCAAAAATTGGTAAACAAAAGCCATTTCAATGTAGGTTCAAAGCAGAGTCTGGGCTGCACAATATACACTCTCCTTTCAAAAGTCTGCCTGTCTGTGTTTTTCACCTCAGGTGCGAGATGTGCTGGTCAAAAACTGGTAAAAAAAAAAGCCAATTTCAATGTAGGTTCAAAGCAGAGTCTGGGCTGCACATTATACACTCTCCTTTCAAAAGCCTGCCTGTCTGTCTGTGTTCGCACGCACCCCCCTCCCACCTTCTGCGGCTGTACAGTGCTTCTTTAGAAGTCTCAGCCTAACTAACTAAGAACTGAAATTCTCTAATCTACCTATGTTCTAATGTTCAAAGCTAAAAGCATAGTTGTCTGTGTAAACCAAGAGAACTGTGTCTCTGAGCTGAGCTGTATTGAGGAGAGGGCTAACACCCGTCCTGCTCTTATGAGACACACTGACACATAAACAGGAAGGGCTGTTCAATGTAAAACGAGGTCATGTGATTTTTCCAGCCAATCGCAACCATACACATCCCAGTCATGACGTCGCACACCCAGCTCACCCTGCTCTATGCTCTAATCTGATTTTCTGGCCGCCAAAATGACAGGAAGCGCAGAAAATGTCGCGATACTAATAGATTATGTGCAGATTCTCACCTAAATTATCGCGTGATCGGAAATTTCTGATCAACCTAAAAACCGTTCCGATTTCAACTTTGTTGATTATAATCGCTCATACCTACTCGTGACACATTGTGCTTTAAGTTAGTAAGAAATTTTTAGCCATACAATCCTTATTTGTTTGTGAAAACTAATCAAAATTTCATGAAATTTTGGAAAATGTTGTGATTTTAAAAGTTCCAAAATTTCTGGGTGCAAGACAGATAATTATTCAGCAAAAAACAGTTTATAAATAGCATCTACCATATGTCCACTATAGGTTGGCATCATTTTTTAAATGTCCTTTTTTTTACGACATTAGAGGGCTTAGAAACTTAGTAGTAATTTCTCACATTTTCAAGAAAATTTGCAATATAAATTTTTTTAGGAACCACTCCAGTTCTGATGTGGCTTTGAGGGGCCTGCATGTTAGATACCCCCATAAATGACACCTTCTAAGAAACTATACCCCTTAAAGTATTAACAACCGTGTTTAGGAAGTTTTATAACCCTTTAGGTATTTCACAGAAATTAAAGCAACGTGGAGGTGAAATTTAAAAATTTCACTATTTTTGCAGATTTTCAATATTTATCCATCATTCACTGGAATACGGTAAATGTGACTAGGTAAATAGAACTTAATATCATTTCCCCCAGGTCTGTCGTTTTTAGAGATATCCCATATGTGGCCCTAGTGCATTATTTGGATCAACCACAAGCCTCAGAATAGGAGCAGTACCTACTGGACTCTGGGGTCTCATTTTCAATACGATTTTATTTAGGTGCCATTTCAGGTTTAAGGACACCCGAAGGTGCTAAAAATTAATAAACACCCCTAAAAAGACCCCATATTGGAAACTACACCCCTTAAGGAATATTTCCAGTGAGTATATAGACCCCACAGGTGATTCACAATTTTTTTTTAGCATTAGGCTGTGAAAATAAAAAAATGTTTTTTTCCAATAATCTGCAATTTTAGCTTAAAATGTTTTATATTTACAAGGAATCCTGGGGAAAAAAACCCAAAACTTTGTTAAGCAATTTCTTCCAAGTTCGACAATACCTTACATGTGGGTGTAAACATCTGTTTGGGCGCATGGCAGGGCGTACAAGGGAGGGAGCGCTATTTGGCTTTTGGAATGCAGATTTTGGTGGGGCCATGTCGCATTTGCAAAGCCCCCAAAGTAGCAGAACAGGTGAAACCTTCCAGAAGTCGCCCCATTTTGGATTCGAAACCCCTCAGGGATCTCATCTAGGGGTGTATTGTGCATTTTGGGTGCACAGGTGTTCCATAGTTTTTTTTTTTAGCATTGGGCAATGAAAATGGGGGGAAAAACGCAGTTCGGTCATTGTTTTTTTGGCTTCAATTTTGCAGCGTTCGGCATCCAGTGTAAATGACGTGATAACTTTACTATGGGGGTCATTACAATAATATAGATTTTATATAGTTCTTTCTGTTTTATTACTTTTACACAATAAAAATATGTCTATAAAAAATTGTGTTTTTATGTTGTCCTATTCTGACAGCCATAACTTTTTTATTTTGCTGTGTGCAGAGCTGTGTATGGTCTTGTTTTTTGCGGAATGAGTTGATTTTTTTATTGGTACCATTATGGGGTGGGTGCATATGACGCTATATTCACTTTTTAGTAAGGTTTTTCTGAGATGTTTTGAACAAAATACAGCAATCTTGGTAGTGTTTTTTATTTTTATAGCAGTCGCTGTACGGTATATATGCTAGCTTTACTCAGAAGGTCAATTACAGCGATACCCAATTTGTATATTTTCTTTATGTTTTACTGCTTTTATACAATAAAAACACTTTTAATCAATCAGGAAAACATGTTTTTGCATCGCCATAGTCTGAGAACCATAACTTTTTAATTTTTCTGTTTACGGAGCTGTGTAGGGGCTTGTTTTTTGCCGGATGAGTTGACGTTTTTATTAGTATCATTTTTGGGGGGACAAGGCTTTGTGATCGCTTTTAAATCCATTTCTTGGAAGGCAGGATGAAGAAATACTGCAAGCCTATTAGTGTTTTTTGTTTTTATTTTTAACCGCACTCATCGTGCAGTATCCGTTATAAGCTTTACTCTTTGGGTCGATACGATTAGGGCAATATCCTGTTTACATAGTTTTTTAATGTTGAAGCACTTTAAAAAATAAAAAATTAAAAAAAAAAAGTGTGTAAAACAATATTTATGCATCGCCGTCTTCTGAGAGCCATAAATTTTTTATTTTTCCGTATAAAGAGCTGTGTTAGGACTTTTTTTTTGTGGGATGAACCGACGTTGTAATTGTTACAACTTTGGCGTTTATAGAAGTTATTGATCGCTTTTTATTCTATTTTATGTGCAGTTGGATGAACAAAAATCTTAAATTCTGTGACTTTTTTTTGGTTTTATTTTTACGGCGTTCACCGTATGGATTAATTAACATGACAGATTTATAGAGCAGGTCGTTACGCACGTGGCGATACCAAATATGGGTACCGTATATACTCGAGTATAAGCCGACCTGAGTATAAGCCGAGGCACCTACTTTTGACCCAAAAAACGGGAAAACTTATTGACTCGAGTATAAGCCTAGGGTGGAAAACGCAGCGGCTACTGGTAAATTTTAAAAATAAAAATAGATACCAATAAAATTACATAGGCAGTTTAATGTCCCCCATAGGCAGATATAGGCTGGTATAGGCAGTTTAATGTCCCCCATAGGCAGGTATAGGCTGGTATAGGCAGTTTAATGTCCCCCATAGGCAGGTATAGGTAGTTTAATGTCCCCCCATAGGCAGATATAGGCTGGTATAGGCAGTTTAATGTCCCCCATAGGCAGATAGCAGATATGCTGGTATAGGCAATTTGATGTCCTCCATAGGCAGGTTATAGGCAGGTATAGGAAGCTATATGTCCCCATAGGCAGGCTATAGGCAGGTATAGGTCATTATAGGCAGGTATAGTCCCCCTAGGCAGGTTATAAGCAGGTATAGGACCCCTAGGTAGGTTATAGGCAGGTATAGGTCATTATAGGCAGGTATAGTCCCCCCAGTTAGGTCATTATAGGCAGGTATAGTCCCCCCAGTTAGGTCATTATAGGCAGGTATAGTCCCCCTCGGTAGGTTATAGCCAGGTATAGGCCCACTAGGTTGGTTATAGGCAGGTATAGTCCCCCTAGGTAGGTTATAGGCAGGTATAGTCCCCCTAGGTAGGTTATAGGCAGGTATAGTCCCCCTAGGTAGGTTATAGGCAGGTATAGTCCCCCTAGGTAGGTTATAGCCAGGTATAGTCCCCCTAGGTAGGTTATAGCCAGGTATAGGCCCACTAGGTAGGTTATAGGCAGGTATAGGCCCCCTAGGTAGGTTATAGGCAGGTATAGTCCCCCTAGGTAGGTTATAGGCAGGTATAGTCCCCCTAGGTAGGTTATAGCCAGGTATAGGTCCCTCTAGGTAGGTTATAGCCAGGTATAGGTCCCTCTAACAGATATAGGCAGGGTATAGGCAGGCTTTTTAAACAAAAAAAACCCCACTTACCTGGCACCCCGCTGCCCGTCTCCCTCGCCGCTCCGCCTCCTTGCTGCTCCGCCTCCCGGGCGCGCTCTTCTCGGCACAGGCGCGTGATGTCATCAGGCTGCGCATGTAGCATGATGACACATGCTGCCTGTGCCGGAAACTGCCGCGAGTTTGCGGTCATCTGGAGTCCATTCGGCTGTCACTAGCCAGGCAAATCAGCATGCTGTGGGCCATCTGCGCAAGTGACTCTGAGGGACTCCCTGCCTTCATCTGCACTGTATACTGCCACGGTGTGTCTTGGTCATCTGCCTTGTCTTCCTCATCTCCCTCTACCTCCTCCGGCTGCTCCTGATCCTCCTCTCCTGTCACCCGAGTAGAAAAACCACTCATTGCGCCAGACACTGCTTGTTCTCCAATGTCCTCCCCACCTCCTCCAGTTCAGTCCACATCAGACTCATGTGGCCGTGAGATGTAGTCACCACATCTCCATTCCCCTGACCAGACAGATTTTGCAGCATCTGTTCCAGGACATGAAGCAGTGGAATGACGTTACTTATCCCGTAGTCCTGGCGACTGACAAGTAATGAGGCCTCCTCAAAGAGTCTGAGCAAACAGGAGGTGTCACGCATGAGCTGCCACTGGCTGACATCAAAATTACACAAGGGAGTACTCCTGTCTGCTTGGATCATCAAGAAATCATTAATGGCTTTTCTCTGTTCATACAGTCGGTCCAACATGTGGAGGCTGGAATTCCAACGAGTGGAAACATCGCATATCAGCCTATGTTGAGGGAGGCCATTCTGCCGCTGCAGCCCAAGGAGAGTGTGCTTGGGTTTGTAGGAATGGATGAAGTGCATGTACAGTTTTCAGGCCATTTTTAGAATGTCTTGAAGATGGGTGGAAAACTTGATGAACCGTTTGACAACCAGATTGAACACGTGCGAAATGCAGGGCGCATGGATCATTCCTTCTCGGTGCAGCATGGACACCATGTTCCTTCCATTGTCTGTCACCATGGTTCTGATTTGCAGTTGCCGCGGAGAAAGACACAGATTGATTTTGTGTTGCATGACGCGGAACAGTTCCTCCCCTGTGTGACTTCGTTCTCCCAGGCAAACCAGATTTAGAACTGAGTGACACCACTGTGCCTTGCACATATTGTATGATGGAGCAGCACTTAGACTGGTGGAGGCTGATGTGGTGGTGAGGCGGATATTGGCGCAGGATCAGCAATTTGACAATGTGGAGGAGAAAGTGGCGTCTCCTGTCCAAGTTTCTGGTGTGGCTGGGCAGGAAGCACATTCACCCAGTGGGCCATAAAGGAAATGTACTGTCACTGACCTTAGTTACAGCTCCACACGTCCACGCTGCCGTGCATCTTGGATGACACCAATGGGCCAGCCCTTGAACCTACCTTCTGTTCTACATATTTGTGCAGGGCTGGTACTGCCTTTTTCGAAAAGAAATAACGTCTTGGGACTCTCCACCTCGGCTCCGCACAAGCCATTAGTTCTCTGAACGGTGCAGAGTCCACCACTACCAACAACTTGGACAGGGGCATGGTCAGCTTCTGCACCTTAGGATGGTTGGACACATACTGCTGTCTCTTGGCAAGCTCCTTGGTGAACGACTGCTGGCACCATGAGAGGAGAGGGAGCAGGAGCATCTGGACCGGTAGATGATGGGAAAGACAAACAGCTCCCTTCGGCAGAGGTGTTGGAGCCCTGACTGGCTGAAATGGCATGCGTGCCACTGGGTGCTGCTGCTGTTGCTGCGGCAGGATGGACCACCACATCTGAGACACGTTTCTCCCAGGCCACTGGATGGTGACGCTGCATTTGTTGACACAGGACCGTGGTACTAGAGTTAGCTCCCTGCCACGCTTCACTTTCTGCCCACAGATTCTGTCAAGTTGATGATTTAATAGAAAACATTAGAATCTGTGCTGTCATTGTACCCTCATCAAGCTCACCAGATACTGTGTTTAAACTGCTCTTTATTACATTGTTACACCCTTATCTAAGTTCATCAGATATTTTCACCCTGCTCTGCTTAGAACAGCTACTGCTGGCAAGAAAACAAGAGGACTTCAAGAAGTTCCTGGAGGATACAGAAAAGAATGTTCGTTATCAGATAATTCCTAGCTACACTGCATAGATGCAAATGAGGGGACTGTTATGAGGTTTCAATTTGCCTTAGCAACTGCCTTAACAACAGCCAATTAGCCAGTCGTATTGCGATTAAATAATCATGTGATTCAAAGTTATATCAAACTGTAACTTGCTGTGATTAAATCAGATTTTATGCTCCACCAACCTAAGTGGTGTGTATTTTCTCAGCTCTTGAGCTGTTAACAGCTGTAATCCCCTAATTTGGATGGAGACAACTAATTGAGTAGGAGTAGAACAAAAGATAATTCTACATCTGATATTACTCACCTGACAATTCTACATATACACATGTTCAGCTCCTCCAGTGTATTGACCAAAAACTGCCACACCGCTGAGTAGGTGATTTTACTGCCAACGCTAAGCACTGACTGACTGCTACCACCACTGCCTTGGTGGGCCCCTGTGCCGTTACTTTCTTGTACCTGCGAAGCGGGTGGTCTACCCCACGGCCGTTTGGATCCTGACCTCGCACTGCTGCCACCCTGCTGACTCACGGCCACACTACCAACTTGCAAGCTGACACCCTCTTCTCCCGATGATTATGTTGAAGCCCTTGCTTCACTCGGCTCCCAAGTGTGATCGGCTACATCATCATCGATTAGTGTTTGCCCATCACTGCTGTCCTCCTCAACGGTCTCTGTGTACAGAGCCTGACCGCTCGCAGCATAACCCCCCCCATGCCACTCTAAACATCACTACTTGCCCACTTACTGCAGGAAGCAGCGGATGTCTGTCCCACCTTGTTGCTGCCAAGTAGCTGCTCACTGTCCTCCAATAGTTTGTCCTCGTTGTATAGTAGCGCAGAGCCCAGACCACATAGTAGTTCTCTGGCTGATGGAACCGAACAGGACAGAAGCAGGTTGAGGACAGGTGAGGGCCCCTGACTTGCTCCCAGGCAATGCCAAATAAGGGTTGTGTCTGACTAAACCACCGACTCTTGGCTAGTATTGTCAGATGTCATCTGGGAGGAAGTGGATAACCTAGTCAACCAATCAAGAACCTATGGCTTGGTGTTCAACACATGAATTCCACTTCGTCAGAATTGATTCACCCATCTCTACCTATAATACAATATATCAAACAACTCCCCTTTTAGGACAGACACCAGGAAACTAAACCTCATGTTTCTTTTCCTTATTCCACAGATTTTGCAATGTTCCTCAGCGTTTCCTAGGCCAAGTATCCTCTACTCAAACAGATTACATACAGTGGGTACAGAAAGTATTTAGACCCCTTTAAAGTTTTCACTCTCTTTCATTGCAGCCATTTGGTAAGACCCAAAAAGTTCATTTTTTTTGCTCATTAATGTACACTCTGTCCCCCCACCCATTTTGAAAGGAAAAAAAACAGAAATGTAGATATTTTTGCAAATTTACTAAACAAGAAAAACTGAAATATCACATGGTATAAATTCATATTTAACTCACATACTGTCAATTTCCGTCTGATCCAACTTGAGATGTTTCTAATCCTGTGTTCAAATAAACTGATTGGACTTGATTAGGAAAGGCACACATCTGTCTATATAAGACCTCACAGCTCACAGTGCATGTCAGAGCACATGAGAATCATGAGGTCTAAGGAACTGCCCAAGGAGCTCAGAAACAGAATTGTGGCAAGGCACAGATCTGGCGAAGGTTACAAAATAACTTCTATGAGAACTGTGGATTACCGTTATGGCTGGGACGGATTCCAGCCATACTGCAGCGCAGTACGGCACGCAATACGGCTGGAATCCGTGCCCAAAATAAGCCGTGTGAACGGCCCTTTAAATGGAAGAAGTTTGGGATAACCACAACTCTTCCTCGACCTGGCCGTCCAGCCAAACTAAGCTATCATGGGAGAAGAGCCTTGTTGAGAGAGGTAAAGAACCACCCCAAGATCACTGTGGCTGAGCTCCAGAGATGCAGTAGGGAGGTTGAAGAAAGTTCCACAAAGTCAACTAACACTGCAGCATCCACCAGTCGGGGCTTTATGGCAGAGTGTGGCCGCTGGAAGCCTCTCCTCAGTGCAAGACATATGAAAGCCGCAGACAGTTTGCAAAAAAACACATGAAGGACTCTCAGACTATGAGAAATAAGTTTCTATGGTCTGATTAGATGACGATTTAACTTTTTGTTGTTAATTATAAGACCATGTGATATTTAAGTTTTTTTTCTTGTTTAATAAATTGGCAAGAATATCTACATTTATGTTTTTCTCCTTTCAATATGGTGTTGGAGGGTGCAGAGTGTTCATTAATGAGCAAAAAAAATAAACTTTTTGGATCTTACCAAATGGCTGCAATAAAACAAAGAGTAAAAAATGTAAAAGGGTTCTCAATACTTTCTGTTCCGACTGTAAGTATCCCTCAGAGCTACAATGATACATTATCTTATCTCATATGTTCAGAGCATGAAGATGGCACAAATCACCCTTAAAGAAGCGTACACACTCCCAAATACCCTATTATTGTCGGTATATAGACTCCAAGACCCTTTAAAAAGTCAGAAATATTCAGTACCTCCTAGTGACTGGTACAAAGAATCTAATACCCACTGAGGAGAGTTTCATTTACCTCTCTATCCCCTAAGTCTGACTGCTACATGGACCCTGAGGACCCAAGTACCACAGGCTGATAACTGAGGCTTTACAATGTAAGTTCCTATGGGGAAGGTTCTCTCTTATGTGATCCTGCAGCCGTCACTCTGAATCTGTATCTGCTCTCCAGTTCTGTGACTGTAATTGTATCTGTACAGAGGGGTTTGTAGCCATTTGGGGTCACATTGTACCAGGACCATGAATACAGTGGAAACAGATCAGCAGGATCTATGTGATATATTGTACATCTCCTCCATTGGAAGCAGGAAGAATGTTGGAAGTAAATGGCGTCTGTGATTTATAAGGACAGAATAAAAGAGAAGATTTCTGGAAGGTTCTTACCAGTCACTGACACTGATCCAGGGTTTTCCCGTCCACTCATCGCTCCTCTGGACCTTTCCTGCAAGGATTCCATATTAAGGACCTGAGACAAAGCAACAAAGAGCAGAGTTTATCCTACATTCAGGGGAAGGTCAAACCTCCCAGAAGGCAGGAACCAATCTGTACTAAAGAAGAAGGGTCTCCTAAGTGGCCGATCAGACAGGACCAACATTCCCCCAAGGATTGTACAGAACAATGTGTTGTGGCCACATGGAAGGATCTATCCTGAAGTAGAAGCTGCTCATTCCCATTATTCAGTAATGTCACAGCTTTTACACATCTCATTACTGTGGTTTCTCCTCTTTGGATGGTTTCAGCGCTGGTGCCCAAAACAGCCCTTCATATTTTAGATGAGGCTGCACTAATGTCTTGTAAAGCAGAAAGATTATGTCCATAACTGGTGAGTCCCTGACAGTATTCTGTAGCCTTAGAGGCAGCTGACTGGCATTGTGCTGTTATTTAGTGGATGATTTACATTGCAGAACTTTACATTTATCCACATTGAATCTTCATTGCCAATTGCAAGTCCAACCAGGAGGAAGGGTTTCCCAAATCTTTTATTAACAGAAAACCTTTGGGTAGCCCTCCCAACAATAACAAGATGAGATTGGCTTACTCCACTGCTGTGGGGTTTTAGGAGAAGTTCTTTACACAATCTATGAGGTTTTCCCGGGAATCTCGCTTCATTCCCTGTCCCCGTGGGAGGTTTCTTTCTTGGACCACCTTGGAAATAGACGACGGGGGCCCATTCTCTGTAGTGGATTCCTGGGGAAAAGATCCTCAGCCCTTTTTTAAATGTTCCGCCCCCCATAAAGGGGCCCTGCTGCAAATAATTTTGTCAAAAAAAGTGGGGGAGGGAAATTATTAACAATTAGTCAAGATAAAAAACATGAAGGAGGCACATGTTCCTACAAAAATCATACATATCATGACAGTAAGAAAAGGTTATTACATTATACATCATACTTATCATGACCTTTTACAGCCGGGTTACCTCACTATACATCGGGACATATCATACAGTAGGGCTACAGCACAGTTACCACACACATAATAACATAAAGCAAACCAAACACAGCACATTTAGTACAACACATCATACATGACAGTAAAGCAATCAACACAGGTTACCTACACAAAAATGAAATGAAACAAGTGACATAAAGAAGAGTGCTGAATGATGGGGAGTGATGATGGATTGAAAGGAGGGGTAGCAACGGGTGATGCGGAGTGATAAAGAATGGGGAGCGGGTCAAAGATGAATCATGGTGGATGGGGAGCCGATCGAAGAATAGTTATGAGGGAATGGGGAGTGGGTAGAAGGGAGAGCAAGAAAGATGGGTAGTGGGACAAAGGTGAGCAATGAGGGAATGGGAAGCAGTAAGAAGGCGAACGATGTGGGATGAGGACCTATAATGGATATGGAGCGATGAGGGAAGAAAAAGAGTAATAATGGAGAGCACTGATGGATGTGAAGTGATGAAGAATGGTTAGTAATGAGGGATGGAGCGTGGCTAGAAAAGGAGTGATGGTGGATGGAAGGCGAGGAGGGACAGGAATTTGGAGGTAAGGGAACATTGGGTAATGGGAGTGGGAAGAAGGGAAGTAATGGCGGATGGAGAGGGATGAGAAGCTTAAGGATTGGGAACAATGGTTGGGGTTAAAAAGATAGTAGCATCGGGCATCAAAGGGCTAACAGAACAACTGCAAAGGGGTTCCATAGTTGTAGTATCAATCAGAGCCCACTTGGGAATTCTCAGAGTTCTTCTGGATGTCTCAATTGTGCAGCTGATTATGCAGTAAACAACACAAAAACATGATATGACTTAGGATTAGCTAATTCCTATGAAGTGAGCACTATTCCAGATGTACATCAAAAGCAACAAAGTTTATTAAAGTCACTTAAAAAATTAAATTTTTAGGCATATATTTGGAGCTTTAGGATAATAATGGAAAGGAATCCTTATGCGTTCAGAACATTAGTTCTTTTTTTAAAAGCATACCCTGTATGTATGACACAATATATGTCTTTTTTCTCTACCTGGGGTACAATATGTGTGCATTGCCCCAGGGAGATGGAATACCATATATTATGAGAGCTGTGAATTACCGTTATTATGGGGCGTATTGAAGCGTAAATGTGCGGCAAAATGCACCCCGCAATTATAGCATGTGAACATACTCCAAAACCATGGAAAGAGAGACAGCATCCAGTGGGTTGGAGAAATAAAGACTTGTTGCTTATTCCTCCATGAAAACCACCAACATAGGCGACGTTTCTACCTCAATAATTCTTTATCCAGAAAGCACAATGTGAAGAGATCAGGAACCTGGAAAAATCCTCTGTGCAGCACCAAAGTGTATGTCCATGGGAAATTATTACACAAGTACCTGTCATCCTGTTAAGCGTTAGCGTCTTCCATTCAATATTGCGCATTTCAGAGCCCCTATCGCATCATGTACAGCCGAGCTCGGCATCTGCTAATACTCACTGCACCTGTGCATTCCAGTGAACCAATCAGGGCATAGCGTCTCCCGTAACCTAGCACCATCAGGTAACCGTGTCATAACGAGTCTACTGCCCGTACCTCCTGTATACATCAGCGAGTGACCATGCTCCAGACCACTTACCAGCTCCATGATGGGTATATACATCAGATTGGTATATACATCAGCAAGTGACCAAGCTACACATCCCCTACCACCTCCATGATGGGTATATACATCAACAAGTGACCAAGCTCCAGACCCTTTTATCTCTTCCATAATGGAAGAGATAAATGTCAGCGACTGACCAAGTTCCAGACCCCTTACACCTGCATGATGACATATATTACCTATCATGGAGGTGGCAAGGGGTCCAGAGCTTGGTCACTCACTGATGTATATACAGTGGGGACAAAAAAGTATTTAGTCAGCCACCAATTTTTCAAGTTCTCCCACTTAAAAAGATGAGAGAGGCCTGTAACTGACATCATAGGTCGACCTCAACTATGAGAGACAAAATGAGAAAACAAATCAGGAAAATCATATTGTCTGATTTGGAAAGAATTTATTGGCAAATTATGGTGTAAAATAAGTATTTGGTCAATAACAAAAGTTCCTCTCAATACTTTGTTCTGTTTCCTTTGTTGGCAATGACAGAGGTCAAACGTTTTCTGTGAGACTTCACAAGGTTGGCACACACTGTTGCTGGCATGTTGGCCCATCCCTCCATGCAGATCTCCACTAGAGCAGTGATGTTTTGGGGCTGTCGCTGGGCAACATGGACTTTCAACTCCCTCCGGAGGTTTTCTATGGGGATGAGATCTGGAGACTGGCTAGGCGACTCCAGGACCTTTAAATGCTTCTTACAAAGCCACTCCTTCGTTGCCCTGGTGGTGTGCTTGGGATCATGGTCATGCTGAAAGACCCAGCCACGTTTCATCTTCAACGCCCTTGCTGATGGAAGGAGGTTTGCACTCAAAATCTCAAGATACATGGCCCCATTCATTCGTTCAATGTACAGGGGACGTCGTCCTGGTCCCTTTGAGAGAAAAGCCCCAAAGCATGATGTTGCCCCCCCATGCTTCACAGTAGGTTGGTGTTCCCCCCCCATGCTTCACAGTAGGTCTGGTGTTCCCCCCATGCTTCACCGTAGCTATGGTTTTCTTTGGATGCAACTCCTAATTCTCTCTACTCCAAACACGACTCTTTGTGTCATTACCCAACAGTTCTAATTTGTTTTCATCTGACCATATGATATTCCCATATCCCACTACTCTTCTGGATCATCCAAATGCTCTCAAACTAACTTCGGATGGGCCCAGACATATACTGGTTTTAGCAGGGGAACATGTCTGGAAACTGCAGGATCTGGGTCCCTGGCAGTGTAGTGTGTTACTGATAGTAGCCTTTGTTACGTTGGTCCAAGCTCTCTGCAGGTCATTCAGGAAGTCCCTCCATGTGGTTCTGGGATTTTTGCTCACTGTTCTTGTGATCATTTTGACCCCATGGGGTGGGATCTTACGTGGAGCCCCAGATCGAGGGAGATTGTCAGTGGTCTTGTATATTTTCCATTTTCTAAGTACTGCTCCCACAGTTGATTTCTTCACAACTCGCTGCTTGCTTATTCCAGATTCTGTCTCTCCAGCCAGGTGCAGTACTACAATTTTGTTTCCGGTGTCCTTCGACATCTCTTTTGTCTTCACCATAGTGGAGTTTGGAGTGTGACTGTTTAAGGTTGTGAACAGGTGTCTTTTATACTGATAAGTTAAAACAGATGCCATTACTATAGGTAATGAGTGGAGGACAGAGGAGACTCTTAAAGAAGTTTCAGGTCTGTGAGAGCCAGAAATCTTGCTTGTTAGTAGGTGACCAAATACTTCTTTTCGACCATAATTTGAAATTAAATTCTTTCCAAATTGGATAATGTAATTTTCTGGATTTGTTTTCTCATTTTGTCTCCAATAGTTGAGGTCTACCTATAATGTCAATTACAGACCTTGCTCATCTTAAGTTGGAGAACTTGCACAATTGGTGGCCAAATAAATACTTTTTTCCCACTGTACCCATCACAGAGGTGGTAGGGGGTCTGGAACTTGGTCCCTCGCTGATGTATATACCCATCATGGAGGTGGTGAGAGGTCTGTGGCTTGATCACTACCTGACGTGTATACTCATTATGGAGGTCTAAGGGATCTGGAGTTTGGTCACTTGCTGACGTATATACCCATCAAGGAGGTGGTAAGGAGTCTGGAGCGGTGTCACTTGCTGACTTATATACCCATCATGGAAGTGTGAGAAGGGTCTGGAACTTGGCCACTGGCTGTCGTATATACCCATCATGGAGGGTGGTAAGGGGTCTAGAGCTGGTCATTCTCTTGTGTATATACCCATCATGGAGGTGGTAAGGGATCTGGAGCTTGGTCACTAGCTGACATACAGTATATACCCATCATGAAGGTGGTAAGGGGTCTGGAGCTTGTATTACAACATATAGGCATTTCATTGGTCTCCTATTATATCCTGTCTATGGATAATAGGATTTCATACATGGCCACCAAAAGGAACTATGAAAGCTAAATGGAAGCTCAACACTGCAAGTTTCTTATCATAACCATAACAGGAGCATGGTCAGCTTCTGCACTTAGGGATGGCTAGACACATACTGTTGGGCTCTTGGCAATCATCTCGGTGGGAAAGACTGCTGGCAACATTGAGTGCCGAGGAGCAGGAGTATCTGGACCGGTAGATGATTTTGAAAAGACAGGGAGTTGTCTTTAGCAAAGGTGGTGAAGCCTTGACTGCCTGAAATGGGAGGCGTGCCACTAGGTGCTGCAGCGGTTGGGACAGGATGGACCACCACATCTGAAACACGTATGGCGACACCGCTTGATGTTGATGCAGGGCTGTGGTGCCAACATTAGGTCCCTGGTCCCGCTTTTCTTTCTGCCCACAGATTCTACATATAGTTATGCTCAACCCTCCCCTGGTGTCTCGTCAAAAAACTGGCACACGCCTGGTTTGGTGATTTTACCACCAGAGCGTGCAGTGATGGTGTTACCGCGCTGACCCAGGGAGCCCCTGTGCCCCTATTTCTGGGACCTGAAAAGTGGGTGTTCTAAATCGTGGCCGTTTGGTCACCAACCTCGCACTGCTGCCACCTGCTGACTCCGGCACACTACCACTTTTAAAGGGCTGCGCCACTGCTTGACACGCAAGCTGCCGCTCTCTTCTCCCAATGATAATGATTAGTGTTGAGCGATTTTTATCGACAAAGTTGAAATCGGCACGGTTTTTATGTTGATCAGATTTTTTCGATCACGCGATAATTTAGGTTAAATTCTGCGCATAAAACTATTAATTCGCGCCATTTTTGGCGCTTCCTGTCATTTTGCCGGGCCAGCAATCAGCTTAGAAATGAGCGG
>JAODAL010047474.1:0-29888 GCA_025379985.1 Phyllomedusa bahiana
AAGCATTTGCCTTTGGGTCACCCCATACTAGACTTTCCTTTGGGAAGCTTTCCCCAGGGAAAAAGTACTAAAGGGCCCCTTCTTGGGGAAAAAAAAGAACATGGTCTCTCCTATGGGTGTCCTGGACAGGTTTTTTTTCTCCTTGAAAAAAAAACAAAACTATTTTGCATACCTGTACTGTATAAACCACAAAATTTTTTATTATTTTTTAACGCCTTTTGTTCCCGGGGTGCTGTCTTTTCCCGGGGGGTTAATACTAACAGAAGTCAAAATTTAAAAATAGTGAAAAACTGTGATAAAACGGGTACAGGGGGAGAGGGGCCCTCCCGGGAAAGGCTTCAATTTACAAGGGAAGGGGGGGAAAAAGAGAAGAAAGGTGGGGGGGCGACTGTTTTTGGGTTGTAGGCAGCGGGGGTTTATTCTGGGTTGTAGGCTTCCAAAGAATGGGGGTTGTTTTGAAGCTGGTAAAAAAAAGTGGGGAGGAGAGTTGATGTGTTGGGGCAGGGTTCCGATGTGGGGGCGAAAAGTCTTGGGAGACGTTATGTGAGGAGCTGATTAGAGGAGAGGGGAAAAGAGGTCCGTCAGGACTGAGATTGGGGGGGGGAGATTGGAGATTAGGGGCAAGATGTATGGGGGAGAGAGGTTGTGGAGAGCCTTGTAGGTCATGGTTAGTAACTTGAAATCCATCACTAAGCACAGTACACAAATTATAACACAAAGACATAAGTTTTCAATGACTACTTTAACTAAAAACTTTGTTTATTGAAAACAGACAAAACTTATTTGCTGTTCAGCTTCAAAACGATCATTCTTGAGCAGAAAAACAATTAGAAAACGTGACTGCAATTTACAAAGCACGAGGAAAGTCCAAACAAAAATATGTGGAGTCTCTTAGCAAATTAGTTTTGTAATAGATGCCATTTGTAAACCTATCTTTCTGCACAGTATAAAGTGATAGCAAATTACCCAATTAAATATGTACTGCAACCAAACACTGCATTGCTTCTGGTACACTGGCATGGGCAGAGATAAATCTCATTAGGGGGTTTGTAATGAAAATCAGAAACAACATGATCATCATTATGTACTGTGTACTATTCGGGAACCCAATGTTCACAGTAGTTAAATACCTTTAGCAAATACGTCAAGTGTAATTGCACAAAATATCCCAGGGTAAATTTACATAAAATGAAAAACTGCAAAACTATGGTATCAAAATCTGTACAAAAACAGTAGAAACTTTTGAATAACTGTGTAATTAAAGTAATTTCTCCATATGTTTAAGAATAATGACACCAGCGCTAATATTTCTATCTATTCACAATACACAACTACCCAGGAAAAGGATTGTGATTCAACACGCTTAAAATCCTCGATCATTCACCTGTTGCTCCCCGTGCTTGATAAAAATGCGCCCCCCAAAAGGAACCGTAAATTTTCACAAAACCAAAATACTATGAAATCCCCTATTTATCTGCAAACTGCTTGTAAGAAAACTTGTCTTTACATTTAAAAACAATAAGGGTATATTCACACGGCTTAAATTGCGCTTTTTGCCGCGTATTGCGCTTTCCCGGGGCAAAAATGCGAGCCGCAAGACAGTAATTATGCGAGAAAAAAGCCGTGTAAACAAACCCAAAGGTTGTTCAACGGTTAATTGCGGGGATGTATTTCGCCCCGCAATTACACCGTGTGTATGAGGCGGACGGGGCGGGGAGGCCGGCAGCCCGCGGCCCCTAACATGGGGATTGTTCCGGCAGTAATGCCGTGAATAATTGACATTCCTTCTCTCCCCACTGCCGTATTTTGTGAGGGGAGAGAGAGGAATCCCTAGTTTCTAGGGAAAATGTGGTTACCTAAAGTTGGGGCGTATCTCGCCCGTATTTTTGGCGTACGCCAAAAATAAAGCTGTGTAAAAACGCCTTAGCCAAGGGATGTTCACTCGGTGTAATTGTGGGACGTATTTCGCCTCGCAATTACGGCATGTGTATGGGGGTAGAGCGGGCAGGCCGGCCCTTTAGACATGCATTATTTTCGGTGAGATATACGCCGTGAATATTTGACATGTCACTTCTCTCCCACGCGCGGCGTATTGTCGCGAGCAGGGAGAGGAGTCGGTCTCTATGTGAACTGTGGATTACCGTAATGACTGGGACTATTTCAGCCTGTAATTCGCACAGTACGGCGTTAATTAGGGCTGAATACGTCCCAGGAATAAGCGTGTGATATAAAAAAAAACAATAAAAACCCACCCACACAGACATAATAATAACAATAGTCCACTCAGTGAATTGAAGTTGAAAGCGTGCTCGTGTATCATAGTAGCTGTGGCGCTCGTGCGGCAGCGTATTCAATACTCTTAAGCACTTAATAGTCCTTTGTGAGCCCCGATGAAGGAACCCGTTTTACTTTCCAAAACGCATTGGTAGCTTTTTTGTATTGGATAGACGTCCGTAGCCTTGGGGTAACCATAGTCTGCCAGCTATTCTGTACTCGTGAGGAGTTTTAGCGCTGCCATCACTAGCGCTTAGCTACAGATACACGAGAACGCTTTCAAATTCAAGTCAGTGAGTGGAATAGTGTTACTATTATTGTTTTTAAATGTAAAGACAGGTTTTCTTACAAGCAGTTTGCGGATAAATAGGTATGTTATAGTGTTATACGTTTGTGAAATTCTTGTACCTAAAACTATTATACACTCTCCTGCATTCCTGCTTCTCCCCATGTCTCGGTCCCCAACGAGGGCCAATTGTGGCCGAAACGTCGGACCGTGGGTAAAATTCTTGTCATATCTCCTATGCATTGTACACACTTGAACAGAGAGTCGATCTTGGATATGAATCTTTGTGATCACAAGGAGTGCCGTGGATTTTTCTATATTCTGGACTACTGCCAATTGGCTTTCCACTCGTAGCGCCCGCATGACTACTCAGTGTGCGGCACACTATTCTTTCTGGGAGAGTCGTGAAAACTATTATAAAGGGATTTCTCACCATGCAGTCAGTGTCGGACTGGGGGTCTGGGGCCCGCAGGGGAATTGATCTTCGGGGGCCCACTCTACTGTACATGAAAATATTACCGGCCTCTCTGACATAAAAACAAGCCTATTTTATAGCAAGAGAGTCACATATCTAGTATCTCAACATTGTCAGTCTCACATATCATAGACACAGGGCTAAGTTAGCTCCATTCCATATCCCCCCTCCACCCACATACAAGACACCTTACAATCAGGGACACATGTACGCTGCCACCTCATACATGTGCGCGCGATATATCCTACAACACCGCCATATAGAGTCAACATAGAGTATCACGACACTATCTCAGGTATAACCTACAACAACACTATATTAAAGACCACATAGAGGTCGACACCAGCTAGGTATATACCTCCAACCACGCATATAGAGACACATAGAGGTCAGAGACACCAGCTTAGATATACCTAAACACCGCCATATAGAGACCACATAGTGGTCCGACACACCAGCTCAGGTATAACTACAAACACTCCATATAGAGCAATAGAGGTCAGACACCAGGCTCCGATATAAACCTACAACAACATCCATATAGAGGACCACATTGTGGTCGACACCAGCTAGGTATAATCTACAACACCACCATATAGAGACCACATAGAGGTCAGATCACCAGCTCAGGTATAAACCTACAAACACTGCATATGAGACCAACATAGAGGACAGACACCAGCTCAGGTATAACCTACAACACCACCTTATAGAGACCAACACAGAGGTCTAGATACTGGTCAGGTATAACCTACAACACCGCCATATAGAGGACCACATAGATGTACAGACAACAGCTCAGGTATAACCTACAACACACCATATAGAGAACCACATAGAGTCAGACACCTGCTCGGTATAAACCTGAAACACCACACCCATATAGTGGACGCGGCCCCATAGAGGTCAGGGACACCAAGTCGGTACTAACCTCAACACCATATATAGAGACCACATGAGGTCAGACACATGCTCAGGTATAACCTACAAAATCCCATATAGAGACTACATAGTGAATCAGACACCAGCTCAGAGGTCCCATCACATTACATATAAAAAATAACACCATAATCAGGGACTCACGAAGACGTCTTGATGAGGAGTCGTTCTCTTATCTTTGGTCGTCCGCTTAGTCCCTTTTCTTCTGATCCGTTCCACACTGCATGATCGATTGTCCCGGCCACAAACTCATTCTGCAGAAATTACACACAAATATTCTTAGAATCCTCAATTTTCCATCATCTCTTACCTATTCCCACCTACTGTACAAACTACTCAGGGGTGGGAGACGCGGGTTACAATGCCTAGTATCTAACGGGTTGGAGGGTGGGGAGAGGCCACAGGTAACCTAGATAGGCGCTATTTAGGTAGGTAGACTCTCGCTGGATAAGTTGGTAGGCCTCAGCCCCAGATAGGTGTGGGTACCTAGCCACAGGGTGGGTAGGAAGTTAGCCACCCAGGTAGATAAGCAGGCCCCAGTTAGGCAGTCGATTGGGCTACTGTTAGGTTGGTGGGCACCCAGTAGTTAGGCTGTTGGTAGTGTTGGTGAGTCCCAATAGTTAGGCTACAGGTAGGTGGTTTCACCCAGTTAGGTAAGCTGTATGGTAGTAGGGTCCACCTTTATATTGGCCGCAAGCCGTTAGGGACCCTTAGGTAGTAATACGGCACTTTGGGCCTCCTTGGGTAGTATAAAGGCAGTTAGTAGGGGTTCTTTAGGTAGTATACAGGGCAGTTAGGGGTTCCTTTAGGTAAGATATTACAGGCAGTTGGGGGGGGGGGGGTATCCTTTGGGTACTAAACATAGTTAGGGGTCTCCTTTAGGTAGTATACAGGTAGAGGCCTCCTTTAGGTAGTATACAGGTAGTTAGAGGCCTCCTTTAGCTACTGTGTAGGTAGTCAGAGCCCCCCTTAGTATTTAGGTAGCCAGGGCCCCCTGTAGGTAGCCATTGTCCCGCCCATAGTAGCCAGTGCCCCCCTAGCAGCCAGTGTACCCCCTAATAGATAGTGCCCCCCCTAGTAGCCAGTGGCCCCCCTAGTAGCCAGGGTCCCCCCCCAAGTAGTCAGGGTCCCCCCCCAAGTAGTCAGGGCCCCCCCCAAGTAGTCAGGGCCCCCCTAATAGCCAGTGGCCCCCTAGTAGCCAGTGGCCCCCTAGTAGCCAGTCTACCCCCCCCTAATAGCCAGTGTCCCCATAGTAGTCATGTCCCCCTCTAATAGCCAGTGGCCCCCCTAGTAGCAAGTGGCCCCCTAATAGCAAGTGGCCCCCTTGTAGCCAGTGGCCCCCTATTAGCCAGGTGGCCCCCCTAATAGCAGTGGACCCCCTAATAGCCAGTGGCCCCCCTTGTAGCCAGTGGCCCCCTAGTAGCCAGTGGCCCCTAGTAGCCGTCTACCCCCCTAATAGCCAGTGTCAATAGTAGTCAGGGCCCCCATAGTAGTCTGCTCCCTCTTAATAGCCAGTGGCCCCCTCCTAGTAGCGAGTGGCCCCCCATAGTAGCCAGGGGCCCCCTAATAGCCAGTGGCCCCTAATAGCCAGTGGCCCACCCCAGTAGCAGGGGCCCCACCCTAGTAGCCAGTGGCCCCCCTATAGCAGGGCCTCCTTAATAGCCAGTGGCCCCCTAATAGCCAGTGTCCCCCGCCCTAGTAGTCAGGGCCCACCCTTAATAGGCCCCCCCGGTTTTTGGCCCCTCTAGTAGCCAGCGTACGTAATAGCAGGTCGCCCACCCTCGTAGCTCAGGGGCCCCCTCGTAGCCAGGGGCCCCCCTAGTAGTCAGGGCCCGCCTTTTGTAGCCAGTGTCCCCCCCTTTGTAGCCAGTGGCCCCCATTTGTAGCCAGTGCGCCCCCCCTTTGTTAGCCTTCAGTGGCCCCCCTTGGTAGTCAGTGGCCCCCCTTTGTAGTCATGGCCCCCCTTTGTAGTCAGTGGCCCACTTTTGTAGTCAGTTGCCCCTGTAGGTAGTTTAAAAAAAACCCAAAAAAACAGCCCCTTACTTTGCTCATGCTCCTGCTCCGGCTCCCGGCCTCCAAGCTGCCGCCGGCCTCTCCGTACTGCCGCTGCATAGGCGTCGCGGTGAGGTGACGTACGCGGCCGCCTACGTCACCAGTAGGGGCGGCGCTCGGCAGGCTTAAGGCCATATTGCCTTAGGCCTGCCAGGAGAGATCAGCAGTGCGCTGCGCTAGTGGACACTGTTCTCCGCTGAAACGCGCTGCCCCGGGAGTCGGGGACATTAGTCCCGGACTAACCGGGCTCCGGGTCTCTGGGACGCTCGGGTCGACTGTAGTCCCGGCGATCCAGTGACCAGATGCGCGGACGGGTCCCTGTGGGAGCGACGGCACACTGCCTCACCAGTCCGAGCCTGCATGCAGTTTCACAGACCCACAGCCAGTTTTAGACTCAAACTTCTTGGTTAAGCTGTGAGTGGGTGTATAGCACAGCCCTGCTGTTCCTAGCTATTCCTGTTACAGTGACATGACTGCAGGAAACTTTGAAACTGTAGTGCACAAAAATGCAGAGCTCTAAAGGGTGAAAGCTTGTCATTTACTTAGGTAAACAAACTGTTAGAGAAGACTCTGCAAGGAGTTACTCACCATAGTCAGCATATGGAGCAAACAGATAAAGAGACAGAGGAAAGAGAAATAGTCTTGATTTTCTGACCAAAGCAAAATCAAAATAATCAATGTATTTCTTAATTGTCCTCATTTACCTTCCCCTACATGTTAAAAACTAATGGGGAGAAAATCCCTTTAATGCTTTGCTTATATTTGCATCAGGGGTTCTGTTCTGATCCTCCCCTGCATGTTCTGTCGGGAATAACAGAGAAAATAGCGCAGCAAGTTGCACTATTTTTTAAATCTAAACAGTGGACACAACGGCAGAAAACCAACAAACTCATTGTAATCAATAGGGTTCTTTGGGCACCGTCAGGGTGTCCATGGTAATAGGGATCCTTTTGCACCTCAGGCCTTCAAAACCGCTGTGACCCATTGAGGCATGGACTTTGTAAAACCTCTGCAAGAGGTGAATTGTGGTATCTGGCATCAAGATGACTGGCCACCATCTTCCATAGTCTAATTTTAATGCTCATGTGCCCATTAGCACTCTAAAATACTCATTGTCTATGCAGCCCCATATCAAGCAAACTGATGCACGGTGTCTTCCGACACTTTTCAATCACAGCCTCAATTAACTTTTCTACCAATTAATCTTGAATTTTGTGGGATTAGTCTAGATGGGCTAGTCGTCACCCCAACACACATCTTTGAACCTTGTACATCCACGAACCTGTCATCGGTTTACCAGTTGTCCTTCTTTGGACCACTTTTGTTAGGTACATAATCCCACATAACCTACCATTTTGTAGATGCTCTGACCCAGTCATCTAGCCATTACAATTTGTTTTATGTTGCTTAGCTCCTTTGACTCGCCAATGTATTCTGGTTATCAACACATCAACTTAAAGATAATGGGGGACATTTATTATAGAAACTGCGGCAGAAACTAAACTATACTGTAAATGTTGTGTTTGAGGGGAGCATTACTTTAAACAAAAAAAAAAAATAGGGAGAGAGGTTTTTTTTGTGTCATGGTCCCCAAAAAGAAAGGGTATGTTCACCGACTTAATGGGGCGTAAATTTCGCCCGCAAATTTGGCGTGTGGAGGGGGGGGGACGGGGGGCCGGGTTCGCCGGCCCATAGATTCAGTACTACGCCCCGTAAATCGCTAGAAAATACATGTTATTATTCCCCCCCCGGGGATTCGCCGAGCAGGGGGAGGAGATGTAATCCATATTCCTCTTTTAAAAAAGATGGGACGTATTCCAGGTAATTGGCAATACGGCGCGTAATTTTCGGGGTGAAAAACGTCCCATTTTAAGCCGTGTGAACATAGCCTTACTTTAAATCAGAAAAATAAAAAATAGCAGAGAGGTTTTGTTGTGCTCATGCTGCTCTCTGATGAGTAATGCACATGAACTGTCAGGAATGGAGGGTGGGGAAAGGGGCAGATGACAAATGCTCGGACTTTTTCCCCTCAGGGCAACTTTGTCACATTTAGTGTAACATATTGGCATCAGGTAGTTCAGCATCTTTACCTTTCCAACAGAGACTACTATAACTCTACACCTAATACACAAGAAACTGCAAAAAATATAATGGCACACTGTTGGGCATGCAAAACACATAAAAGGCTAGCACGCTGTGACACTGCCAAATCGAAAAGACAGGAAAGGAGGCATCAGGCAACCTTCTAAATCAGTATTTATACCTATAACTTATCCTAGGGCTCAGCAACTAAATTCTAGAACACCTTAAGGCTGAAATAATTAGCTACTGATGTGGAAGGACGATGTCTCCTTTCTAATGTCACAAACGCGGACCTGAACTATAGGCATTTGATATATGAATGCCCTTCTCAAACCCCATTTGGCACAACTGTATCCATCAGAATACCTTAAAACAAGTATTCAACGTACAACACAGTGGAGCCATAGGAGGCTATATGAAAAAAAAAAAATAAATGAAATCGCTTTTAGACTAGTTTGCCTTCTTTTACATTTGGGAACACTTAATTTATCGGGCCAACACAGCCAAAGGGGCATTCTGAAAAAAGTAAGACAATTTAGTCCAAAGAGCCCAATGTTTAGAAATATTGATGTTTGACGGGGATTGTTGTGCTGAAGGGCTGCCCATAGTTATTCAAATACCTATTTTTTTTCACGGCAACCTTTTAGGTTTTAAAGAGAATGGGGCCAAATAAGAAAAAAATAGTACCGGAGTCCTTTGGAAAGGGTTTTTATTCCCAAAAAAAAATCTGGTTTCCTTTTAGAAAGGCAAAAGTAGTAATTTACTATCACCTACATAAAGTATAACAAGCTACATAAGAGAATACAGTAGCAAATAAAAACTAGTTCCTGGCTTGCTGCACAAGAAATTCTACAGATACCACTGTAAACATGTATTTATACCTGTCATAAATATATGTTATAGTATTTTTCATACTTTTATTTTTTTCTGATACTGTAGATTCCTTTCTGTTATCTCACTACTTATTTAGTAGCGACAGAAAGTCCGAGACTGTTAGAATTATTTTTTATCTCCAATTAGTGCTGCATTGTTAATTAGGTTTAACCCTTAACATCACGTTCCATTAATAGCAATGCACACAGCGCCACCTACAGCGTGCAGTCTAGTACTGAATCACAGACACTACAGCCAAAGGATGACAGTTCCTCTAATAACACAGGTGATGCATAATCGACTCAAAAACTGGCAAAAATGAATAAAAATGAATGCATAAGGAAGCCTACTCTGAATTTCCTCTGACACTGCAGAAGCTGCGAACTATTAAAATATGGCTAAATCCTAAATAACTTAGGTTGGCTTTTATGACGGAAGCTACAAAAGTTCTCATACAGGTCACTGACTGTTCAATACTGCTAACAACGTGATAGAATACCTCGTTCTTCTTGATTCTTCTGGCTACGATCAGTTGAATCATTCCCCGCTTATTCCCTTCTGTTGACATAGATTTTCGCAGAGTTTCCATAGCATCTTGATTTGTTTTGCCGAGTAGAGATTCGCCATTGACAGCGACAAGCTGGTCATTTACACGAAGTCGTCCATCCTTGTAGGTGTAAAAGAACAGGTGTCAAATGCGTGTACAGTTCTAGATACTATTACAAAATAAGGAGAATTGAACTGCTGGAACTGACACTGCACCTCCAAATTTATAACAAGTGTTCAAATAGAGCCCCTGACAAAAAATGATAGAATCCACACTCTTAGACCATGGGCATTTATCTTGTTACTTCATAGCAAATACACAACTCACACAAACCCCTCTTACGGAATAGCTGAACATTCTGGCTTCATAAAAGATACCTCCCACAAATACAAAGTAAATCATTGTAGGCAACGGCATATATTTTATAAGATCAAGTACAGGAAAAACAACTGATTGAATCACTCAATTGTGAAGGACAAATTATGGAATCATCTCTGTTACTCTGTTGCTTCTTCTTGGGATGTTATGATGTTCTGAGTTCTTTAAGGTGTGAATCTCTATAATGTTTAACACTTCTCTCTTGCACGTCATTGATAAATCAGTTTGTCATGGACCTTTTTTTCTTAAAGGGGTTGTCTCTATACAAGGATTGCTTTTTATGTTAAAGATCTTGCAAAAACAAGTCACTTTGCAATATATGTCCATTGGCCGTATCCTAGCAATTCCGAGATATCCCCTCTTGTATGGGCTGCATCAGCTCCTCAGGTCGCTATAGCTACAGACCTGTTTGAACTCTCCTGATAGGCTGCCAGCACTGGTTGCTATAGCTACAGACCTGGTTTCTACTGCAGCCTAGTAGAAGACCGTAAACACGCCCCAGAATTCAAAATGAAACCAAGAAAACAGGACTGAGGTAAGATGAATCAATGTAGTGAGACAACCCCTTTAATTCTCACCATCAATTTTTAATTGCTGAGCGATCCAAATTATTTTCTGGCCATGTAATTGAGTTCATGTGCCTTGTGACAAGATACACTGTTAACCTGAAAAATGATTGCATCACTAAACAAAAGGCAAAAAGTGTCCACAATTTCTCTGTCCATCGGTGCATTAACTATCGGGGTAATGTCTGTTTTCACCCCTGGCACTTTATAATGAATGGGGAGAGGTGACTGTTTTCTTCAGGCGTGATCTTTTTAGGTTACATCAGAACAGAACCAAACAAAAATTCCAGCATCATCTCCTTGGCCAATGCAAACATTGATGAAACATAGATCACTATCATCTATTCCTCCACCCTCCATTATTACGTCTCTGCAGTCCTCTTTAACCTTGTTTCTTCAGTTTAGATGTTCTTGCTGGCTTTTGGATCAGCCTTTCTATATATAAACCCCATTTGATACAGCTTTCTTACAGTTCTTGCACAATCACCGACTCATTACCACTTACATCTTTTCTCGTGAATTTTCCATTTCCAAAGAATAGTGAATGGAGATCATTTTTAATCCTGACACGTCAATGCCTTCCTTGGGTTACCCATATGTTTTCCTTTCGTAACCTTTTCATTTTCTTTCTACTTGAATCAAATTTTACAAACAGCTGACTGGGAATAACCAACATCTTTTGCCTAATCTGACTTTGGATTTTCATCTTTCAAGAGTTTAATAATCATTTCCATTATTTCAGTTTTCTTGATAACTGTCTTTGTTAGGGCCATGTTGTCTTTCAGTTAGCGAGGTCCACAGCTCGGTAATATATACAAGCACTTTTCGTTTTATCTGCAGACTAATTAGCGTTTTTTTAGAATGAGATTTGTTTAAGTACAAATTACATCGTGATTCCATACTTTTTCCTCTATGTAATTTAGAAAAACCATATGCCATTAGTTAAATAATTACCTTTAATTTGTTCTAGATAGGTTTCATGTAGCAGGACGTGCATCAAACACACGTTGGCTACAATTCACGTAAATCATCAATCCAACACTTACAAGGACACTTATGCCAGATTAAGGATTTCAGTGTAAACTGGCTACCAGTTCACTTTTATTTAAATGATAAACCTATGAGCAAACCAAAATTAAATTTTTTTTAAGGAGCAGACCAATTTTACTTTGAGCGCAAGAAGATTTTTTTCTCCCCTTTCTGTTTTGTCAGTTACATATTTTATGCTGGATGAGATTTACTTAATTTAGGTGCCATTTGTGCTACATAAATATTAACCTTTAGAAGAGTGTTAGCTCATAAAACAGATATGCCATCACTTCATAATCAGTGTGGTTCCAATCTTTGAGAAAAAAAAAATTGCAGTGCTGATTATAGAACTAGAAGCAGGTAAAGAACCACTTCTTTAGTTGGTGGTGCCAGAGCTTGGAACGCCACCAACCATAAAGTGATGTCTAATAGCATATCATTCATTTTACGATTTAGGAACAACCCTTTAAATTAATTTACTTTTAGAGAAAATTAAGAAAATGTTTTCATTTTTAACGCACCTAATAAAAGATTATATACTTTATTCCCACAGGTTATGTTAAATTTGTGGAGAGACCAAATATGTGTTTTTGTTGTGATTTGGAAATTTTAATAAATGATATGTAAAAAATGTTTTTCTTGTATATTTTAATGAATTGTGTTAGTGTTCTTTAATCATTTAACTTCAAATTGATTGAGGTATAAAAAGGGTATAATGGCCAAAATTTGAGTTTTCTTTGCTGCTCTAATAGTGGGCACAACTGTAATGTAATGTCCATGTGATCAACATGCCAACATACTTCTCTTATGTTACTTACAGGTTGAACATGATTATATCCTAAAATTTATGTGCTGTAATGTAAGGCTTAAACTATTTTTTTCTGGCTTTGTCCCGTAAGTCAAAAATAAAATCATAATAAAGCAAGAAGAGAATTCTGACAATAAAACAGATTTCCTCCCATAATCCCTTGAGATCGCGTAAAATTAACACTGAAGGGACCTACAATTGAACCAATACAGTTTTATTTCAAAAATTAATTTGTTCAGCGTTGACCTGAAAATCAAGAAATGAATAGCATCAGTAGATAAAGCAGAGGTGTGCAACTCCCAGAAGAGATACGCAACGGGATATAATCTCAACATATATATTGATTTTCATCCCTCTTAGATGGAGAAAAAAAAGTAATTGGAAGTGCAATATTGTACGTTATTGATTACTGTATATCACGGCTACTTTGCAGGATGTAACTTTGGAATTATGCTTGGCAATTTCATGTAGGCAATAATCATTGGCAAACTATCAAATGTGCAGATTACCATGAAACAATCACTACTTAGATCTCTCTTGTCTTTAGCAGTGTTAATGGAAAGCATAAAGGGGGAAATCTTCAGCTACAGAGAAGTGCTGGCCAAAAAAAGATATCCATGGAAAAGTCCATCTGCTGTGTTGGGCTCGGGCAGTGGTTGCGAATAGGTGCCAAACAAAAAATGTGCACCATAGATGTAGAGTATCTCGATCTTTGGAATCGGTCCTGTTAGATGTTGGAGTTACCGTATATGTCCTGTTGCCTATAAAGTGCCATTATATTCTGTAGCGTTGTACAGACATCATTTTCACATCATCTTTCACAAACTAATTTCCCAATGACATACATGGTAGGGTCAACTTCATAGGAAGAAAATTATGTTTTTGGAGTATGGGAGTAATCTCAAAAATTTAGATGAAACTTTTACAAACAAAGGGAAAACATGCAAACCCCACACAGATGTCCTTGGTCAGGTTTGGATCCAGGACCTCAGGACTCCAAAGACAAATGGGACAGTCTAGGAAGTTTCCTGCCAGTCTGTGATAATCCAATAGTAAATTGCAGATTGCACTAGGCATATACTTTCATTACTGGCAGTCTGCACATTCAGGACAACCCCAAAAAAAAAAAAAATTAAATTGCTTTGGCTGCTCTATAATTGGACCACGCATAGAACTAACAGGATTATTACTGGTAATGAAGACCACATAAAATGAACCAGAAATCATCTAAGAGTCAGAGAATGCCATGTCTGTCAGTACATCAAACCGAGTGAATTGCACCTGTATGGCTGTGTGCTCCACTAGTTCTAATGGCAGCTAAATAGCACAACAAAAGGCTAAACGCTTTAAAAATGGATTTAAAAAAAAGGTAAAAGGTAAAAGACTACAGCTACTACTAACTTATAACATGAAAAAAGGCTCCACGTTGGCCAACTGGTTACTTACTTTGGATGCAGCTCCTCCATTGATGATTGATTTTACAAAAATACCCAGGTCAGCATGGTTCTCTTTCGACCGGTTGCCCTTGACACTAACACCGAGGCCAGCTGATCCAGAATCATTTAGTGGTATTTCAAACGTAAGGAATTCTCTCGTTCCATCAGGAGTGAGAACCAGATCGTCCTCTTCTGGTTTCTAAAAGAGTAAGAAAAAAGCAGATGAAAATACTAGTGAGTGATGCAGCTGTAAAAGACTATTCACACAGTGCGATCAAACTGCATGGATACTGCTGTGGAAGCCAATACCGGGAGAAGATAGTAAAGGGAAAAAGTATGTAGATTCTCCTTTTTATTTTTTTGAATCCTTGGGGTATGTTACACGGCCCTTAAAAAGGATGTATTTTCAGTCCAATTAAAGCGCCGTATGCACGAATTTTGTAAAAAAAGTCCCAGTTTTCGGGGAATCCACTTTATAGAGAACTATGGATTACGTTCCTCTCCTTTCTCGGCGAATCTGCCGCGGGGGGGGATAATGACAGTCATTTTCTTTGGGGTACCCGCTGTAATGATATCTTGGGCCGGCGAGGTGCCCGGCCCCCGCTCCCCCCCCCCCCGGCTTAATGCGGGGGTAATTAGCCCGGGAAATAAGCCGTGTGAACATAGTCTTAAAGCTATAAAAGCTGAATAGGACTACATCTGAGGGATCCAATGGGTTACCGTAAAGGTACACCAACGAGTATCGCAGTGTAGCTGCCGCAACCCATTAACGATGAGTAGAGCAGACGTAGTCCTGTCTGGACTACGTTTGCTCTATTTCTCAACAGTATAGAGTGCACCGATGGGAAATAGAGAAAAGTTTATATAGTTCCCAAAGTTCTTTTTAATCTCTATGGGGTCATGGCAGCTATGTCACAGCACTTTTATTCGGGATATTCTAACGGACACCAACTACGTAGCAAATTACGCTGTGTGAATGCAGCCTAAAAACAGCAAGAGAGAACGCACATAAGGAAAACAGCTGGGAAACGAATGCAGTAAGTACTGAATAGAATAGAAATCGGGGACAAAAACTGACAGATGTTGCTTAATTCACAGCAGAGCGCTGGGTGTCTAATGGATACATAAATGATATTAAACAGGGGCAGCACTAATGGAAGGTGTTCACACATTGTCTCAAGTAAACCACAGACAGAAACGGGAGCTCAAACTTTGCAGTAATTACTCAATTACTAAATCACACATTTCAAGCAAGGGAAAGTCATAACTTAAAAGTGAAATTCCCCATTTACCTTCCTGAAAAGGTGAGAATTAATTGAGGAATTGTGAAGTGCAAAAAATAATTTAAAGTTGTACATGTCCCTATTGATTGCAAACACGCATTCACAGGATCCTAGCAGTAGTACAGCCTCAGGCTCCAGGCCTCCCAACTTGGCACAGGTGATATTAAACGATTCTGACATTGCTCGCATACACCAAAAGGAATTTTACATATTAATTCTGGTAGATCTCTGTTGGCCAATTTTTTTCATCCTTAGCTTTCAGTATTTCTATTGTGACTTCAAATGTTTCTCATTGTAGTTTTTTTCTGCTTCCACAAGTTCATCTTGGAAGACAAGTTCTCGGAAGACAGTGATACAACTACAAGGACTTACACTATAACTGGCCTTAGTCAGTTGCAGGCAGGTACTAATGTTCTGCACGCTGCTACATTCATCTTCAGTCATAAGAAATACACAGAAGTTCTCCACACTAGAGCTCATGAATCAAAATGATAAAGCTCATATGTTGTATTCATTTAGAGAATTATTCTCTTTCCAGATCACAATAGTTGATTACATGAAGGGTTCACATGGTAGGTTCACCGAGGTCAATGCTGGCAGACCTGCTGTCGATTTTGGTGTGGATTTTTGTCATGGATTAGTTCTGGATTTATCGTGGATTTTACTGCAGATGTTTCTACATTCATTTAAATTGCAGAAGGCAAAATCCACAGGAAAGTCGTATCTGAAGATTTCCAGGAAGACAAGTCAACTTAATGACTGAAGTCAACGTAGAAAAACCTGCAGTAAAACCCAGGATAAAATGTACAAATCCGTACCGAAGTCTGCCTCATGTGAACGTTCCCTGTGGAGGGTTCACATGTTGTCTCTCTAATGTGTTTCTCAATTGCATCAAAAAATGCATGATTTAAAACCGCATCAAAAAATGCACACAGTAAAAACATGCACGGATTTTAGAATGCAAAGGTTTTATAATTAACATTATAAAACACAGGAGAAATTTGGTTTAATTAAAACCGGCGCTTTTTTCCCCCCAAACAACATAGATACATTTTATGTCAACTTAAGCTAAAATAATGGCATAAATGTTATTAATTTATTATGCGTTTTAGACAGTTTTATCTGACAAAAGGCATGGGGCCTTAATAAAGGGGGGTGGTTTAACAGGAGATGCCGTGCACCACAAAAATGCACCAAAATTTTAGCACAATTTATTGTAAAACTATGACAACTATTTACACTGTTTGAGTACGGTATTAAAAAAAATCTGTCTATCTATGTAAACTCAACTTAACAATGAACAGTTATAAAATGTACTAAAAGGCAGCGTAAAAAAAAACATTTATCTTGGTAAACGCAACCAGTTAATGGCTAGGGTGTATTTGACAGCAAATGTTCTTGTAGTTGGAAGCAAGAAAAATTAGACTAAGAATCTGAACAACAAACACCATATTGGGGTAGTTCGGTCACTGTGTTTCTAGGATGTTCCCAGTATGGAAAGGTTTTCTAGCAAAAGTGGTCCAGAGAAGAACAGAAATGTGTCAGAAACACAAAGTACATCACAGCTTGCTATATATGGGGCTACAGATTCATAGAAAAGTCAGAGTAGCCACACTAACCCGTGTCCACCACTAAAAGTGAATGAACAAGGTCTTCTTCAATATCAAGCAGACAGCTGGTTGCACGTGCCTCTTCCTTGAGGAAGAGCTAGCACCTGGATGTACTATGAGGAGATGTCCCCGCCGGTTTTACATGGGCCTCTATGGAAAACCCATGCAGCAGTCCCCACTGCACGGGTTTTCCGCCCGAAAAACATTGCACATGTTCATTCTTCCGTCCGGTTTTCATCGCGGAGAAAAGCCATCCCACTGCGACCGTGTGCACGGGACAAAAACAGGACAAATACCGGTAAGATAAACCGACCGGTATTTGTCCTGTGCCGTGGGGACGCGCCCTGATAAGAAGGCAAACCTGCAAAGACAGTGGGAAGCACTGGGTAATGTTCCGCTAAGAAAACTTGGGTCCTGGCAATTATGTTAATGAAATCTTGATATGTATCACAAAGAAGTTTATACTTTACTTCTGTGACTGTGTAAAGTGAAGCAGGGGAACTGGAGCAATGTAATACAAAACTAAAGTTTTAATCCTCATACAGTTATTAGTATTGAATAATAAGCACCTTTCAAAGAATGTGTTCAAAAGTAGACATTGACTAAGTCTCTTTAACCACGTTTCCTCTCTGTAAAGAGTGTCAGTATTTGAGTTGACAAAAATCCAATTGACTATAAATAATAGGTTGGCTAAGATAGCCAGCCATTGCCATATGATGCATCTTCATTCCATATAGTTTTGGCTTTACTTTGTTTACTCAAGTCCATGGCGTCCATGTCTAAAACTACGTGACCAAGTACGTACAAGTCACTTTATTAGTTGTCCAAGAAAAATGAAGCAAGATGTTAAAAGGTGACTTAAAGTACGAGATTTATCGTTCTAAATAGCGCCATCATTAACAAGCGTCCTATCCTACTCCCAGAAGATCAAGAAGAAAATCCTCCCACCGTAATCCGTTATCTCCACAACTTTCTACTTACATATTCATTACCAGTTCTAGCTATTCGGTCTTTCCCATGGTTCATTCAAAACATTTACTTGACACAAAGGTCATTGAAAATGACTTCAGCTGATTGAAGCTGCTCATGTATATAATTTCTAATAAAGAACTGATGAATGATAAAATATGTGGAATATTTTTTCTTCAATATCAAGTGTAATATGAAGGTGACAGTTCAGCACATTGCATTTCGTATGCTGATGTATTTATATGCTAATGTGAAAAAAATAGCAGTGATTGATTAGCTAAGTGAGCAAAACTACAACAAAATGTAAAGGTGGGGAGTCTTCACTTCTGTGATAGCAACTTAAAACCAATCTCTGTGAAACAGCTGATGCAGAATTACTCACTGGAATGTTTCACCTACGCTTTAATACTCATTGAGACCAGATAGTGATGCCTATTCTTTGCTGCACAGGATTATGGGAGCAGCCATCCTGCCTGAGCTGCTTTTTATAGCATCCACAAATATGCTTTACAACAGCTACATAGACATTGAGGAGCCACAGACTGAAGGTGACTGACTTTCATTGGAGAATGTTGTGGGCATGCTCTGTGGACTGTGCAAGGGGAAGTGGTTAGCTGTGACCATCCCTTTTTTTGAACGGTGGATCCTGTTTTATCAATATATAGGTGTCAATTTTCATTTTAATTTGGCCTCTGATGCTAATGAGATGAATGATAACAAGAACAAGAACAGGACATGTCTGACTGGGTGGTAAGAGTGATAAATGTATGCCTTCAGGATAGATAGATAGATATATATATATTTATCTTATTTAAAATAAATTAATATATATATTTTTTTATTAAGATAATAAAAAAAACATAGCCACCATTTATTTTACATATGAATTTAACAGAAAAAAAATGTCATCAACATGTTTTCATAAGAAGTTGGAGGCATAAAGAAGATAGGTCACAAAGAACTCTACTGGTTCCCTATTGCAACTATGACGGAGCCGGTGCCTGGGCTGTAACCATAAGAAAAGTCCATAAAATGGTCATTTTGCTAAGGTTCAGAAATGGCGATGTAGCATGTGTGGTATTACTTGCTGCCGCTATATAAATAACAGGAAATAAATTGAACTCTCAACAAGTGAGAAAATCCAAATGCCATGTGTCAATCCTTTGTGACTTCTAGAAGACATAGAATGAGGCTGGTGCGTGCTTTCTTACCACACTGAATTCCGATTATTGCCAAGACTTTGGAGAGGAAATATTTTAATTTCCTCCACATGCCAGCTAACTCTTATTGAACCCTAGTTGCACATATACATTAAAATTCATTATTCTCATTATCAGAGTTAATACACCACATCTGGCGGGGATTGTTTTTATACTATTTGGCAGCAACTGTGAAATATCACTTGCCAAATGTAATTGTATTTTCAAGACCGTTTAGAAAGTTTAATTTGCCTCCAACCTAAAAAGGAAACGCTTGTTTGCTTGGGTGTCCTGTTTGAAGACAATAGCACCACCTACGCGGAGACACCCAACTCCATCGAAGTAACTGCATACACATGAAGTACCTAAAATTCCAAAACTTTGCATGACGTACATTTAGTCCTGTATTTTTCGACTCGCCCTCAACATGCAAAATGGTTTGAGGGGTGCAAGAGATTATCATAGATGGGCTGTTCTAAAGATGCCAACGATACCCACATCCTTCACGGCTTACCCAGGCATAAAGCTGTACCCGAGGATGGTGTATGGCACTGCAGCTCAACTATATATGAATGTCTCCTTGTTCTGATGATTATAGGCATCCACAAAAACAGATGGGTTTACTATTCGACTGAAAGCCTGTCACTTAATTCCAGAAACTCCCCTAAACAGGCGGTTCCGGATATGTCTGTTCTAGCAAATACTTGTGTTCCCTAAAGTGTCTTCCTTTATAACTCAATGTTGTGCTGTTCCGCTGCTATTCCTTCTAGACACGTATTACTGATTTGTCAGCTCGGTGTTACCCATTGGGGGGTGTCAATGCAGTCAGACACTGTCCAATCAGTAACATAGATCCTAGATTCTCACTAGGACAGGCAAAAAAATTAATGTACAAATGCCTCCAATAGTGTAAGGACAAAGTCTCCCTCTATTTAGACTGTACATACAAATACTTTAGTTCTTATCTACATAAAACACCAATACTTTATTAAATACAAAAACGATAAAATCACACAAACGTGAAGCAGAATCACCAACAAATAAATGGTCAGGCATGGAATCATATAGTAATATTAACATACCAGTAAGTTAAATAATATACATAGTTGATAGATTAATGCTCATATATATATATATATACAGACAGGCGAAAAACAGAAGTCATCTAAAAAGAGTAAACCTCCTGCATATTGCATCATAATAGACTATACAAAAAGAGATGTATTACACCTACTCAGGTTTGAATGAACCAGTCCAACACCGCTGGTGTACACTTTGAGTTCACTATATTATGAGAGGACTAGTGTTTAGCACCTGTCTATATACAGTTGAGACCAGAAGTTTACATACACTATATAAAGAGACACATATGCATGTTTTTCTCACCATCTGACATGACAGACTTGTGCAAGTCCACAATTCTGATTTCTTTACTTTCTCATGATGTTACACACAGAAGAATTGCGTTTCTGGTGTGATTTAAAATACACAAGCTTCCAAAGACATGACATCATCATATGGGCTGTCCCAAATGGTTTAAAGGCATAGTAATCCTAGTGTATGTAAACTTTTGACTTTGCAGAATGTAATAAAAATTCATTAAAAATTCTCATTATTCTGGCATTTGGCAAATATAAATAATTTTGGTTACTAATTGACCTAAAAGGTTTATTCTGATTTTATGTCAGATAGTGAGAAATGCATGCAATTGTGTCTTTTTATATAGTGTATGTAAATTTCTGGTTTCAACTCTATATGAGCATTATACTATCAACCATGTATATCAGGGGTGTCAAACTCGTTTTCACCGGGGGCCACATCAGCCTCACACCGTAGTTAAAAGGGCCGACATAATTTTAGAACTGTGTAAATGGAATTTCTCCTTAACTGTTACATTTGTACAGTATTGCTATTATAATTAGCCCTTTGAGAGCCACCAGGAAGAATATATTGCCCCCCCCCTATAGGTAGATAGGTATATATTGACCCTTGTAGGTAGATAATGTGGGTATAAAGCCCCTGTAATGACAGTTTATATCTGCCCATGTAGGTAGATAGGTATTTTTGCCCCCTGTAGCCAGGTAGTTGCCTCCTGCAGCCGGTAATATGCCCCATATAGAAAGGGAGATTCCCCACATAGCCCCCCTGTAGTCAGGGACATGCCCCACATATTCCCCCTGTAGCCAGGTACATGCCCCACATAGTCGCCCTGTAGTCTGGTAGATGCCCCATGTAGCCCCGCTGTAGCCTGGTAGATGCCCCATATAGCCATGTAGATGCACCACATAGCCCCCCAGTAGCCAGGTAGATTCCCCGGTAGACATGTAGATGCCCCATGTAGCCCCCCTGTAGCCTGGTAGATGCCCCATATAGCCATGTAAATGCACCACATAGTCCCCCAGTAGCCAGGTAGATTCTCCGGTAGACATGTAGATGCCCCATATAGCCCCCCAGTACCCAGGTAGATGCCCCATATAGCCCCCCAGTAGCCATGTAGATGGCCCATAGCCCCCCCAGTACCAGTACTCAGGTAGACGCCCCATAGCCCCCCCAGTACCAGTAGCCAGGTAAATGGCCCCATAGCTCCCCAGTACTCAGGTAGATGGCCCCATAGACCCCCAGTAGCCAGGTAGATGGCCCCATAGTCCCCTCAGTAGCCAGGTAGATGGCCCCATAGTCCCCCCAGTGGTCAGGGTGATGGCCCCATAGTCCCCCCAGTGGTCAGGATGATGGCCCCATAGTCCCCCCAGTGGTCAGTATGATGGCCACATAGGCCCCCCAGTGGTCAGGATGATGGCCCCATAGTCCCCCCCAGTGGTCAGGGTGATGGCCCCATAGTCCCCCCCAGTGATCAGGGTGATGGCCCCATAGTCCCCCCCCCAGTGGTCAGGGTGATGGCCCCATAGTCCACCCCCCCCAGTGGTCAGGGTGATGGCCCCATAGTCGTCGTCCCCCAGTCGTCAGGGTGATGGCCCCATAGTCCACCCCCCCCAGTGGTCAGGGTGATGGCCCCATAGTCCCCCCCCCCCAGTTGGTCAGGGTGAATGGCCCCATAGTCCCCCCCCCCAGATGGTCAGGGTGGATGGCCCCATAGTCCCCCCCAGTGCCCCCCCCAGTAGGTCAGGGTGATGGCCCCATAGTCCCCCCCCCCAGTGTCAGGTGATGGCCCATAGTCCTCCCCCCCAGTGTCAGGTGAGGGCCCCCATAGTCCCCCCCCCAGTGGCTCAGGGTTTTAGCCCCATAGTTTACCCCAACCTCCCAGTTGTCAGTGTTGATGCCACATAGTCCCCAGTAGTGGTCAGGTGATGCCCATAGTCCCCAGAGTGTCAGGGTAGATGTCCACCATAGTCTCCCCAGTAGTCAGGGTGATGGTCCATGTCTCCCATAGTCCCCAGTTGTCTGGGTGTTGCCCCATAGTCTCCCCAGTAGTCATTTAGATGTCCCATAGTCTCCCCAGTAGTCATTTAGATGTCCCATAGTCTCCCCAGTAGTCATTTAGATGTCCCATATGCTCCCCAGTAGCATATTAGATGTCCGCATCAGTCTCCCCAGTAGTTCATTTAGAGTCTCCCATAGTCTCCCCAGTAGTCATATTATGGAGTCAAAGCTGCCCGAGAGTCCAAATGTCCAGGGCAAGTCATCCCACTTATTATTTAATTCACGTCCCCCATAGTCATTTAAGTCCCCCATTCCCCCCAGTAGTCATTAAAATGTCCCATAGTCTCCCCATAGTCTTTAGGAGCCCCAATCTCCCCAGTAGCCCATTTAGAGGGGCCCCATATTCCCCCCGATGTATTTAGTGCCCCAAATAGGCCCCAAGATTATAAAACAAAAAAAAAGTCACTTCCCTCCGGGATGCCCCGTGCAGGGGAGCCCGCCGGGGAAGCTGTGTAGGTGAAAAGCAGGTGCTCACCCGCTACCCCGCACGCAGCTCCCAGAGACCCCCCCTGGGGCACGAGGCTCCCGGGCGAGGAGACCCAGCGTCACAGGGGGCGTGAGCAAAGCGCCGCATCACGCCCCTGCAACGCCCTATGTACAGTGCTCACCGAGCGTTGTACATACAAGGGGAGAAGGTGGGAGGGAAACGATCCCTCCTGCCTTCTCCCTGTACTAGCTGACTGACTCTGCAGTCAGGGAGATCGCGGGCCGGATGTGGCCCGCGGGCCTTGTGTTTGACACCTGTGATGTATATTATTTAACTTCCTGGTATGTGAACATTACTACATGATTCTATGCCTGACTGTTTGTGGCCTATTCCTCTTCACCTTTATCTGCTATATTTAATAAAGTATTGTTATTTTATGGACATAGTGCTTTCAATTACTTGTATATTCAGTGCTGACAGTCATTGTATGCACAGACACACCCCTTTGAAAACTGGGAAAGGTAATGCCCAGCTGACAGATTCAGGAATACATTTCGAGAAGTGGGAATAGAGTAACAGTACAACATAGAGTTATAAGAGAAGAGGCTCCAGAATTGTTATTTCACAGGAAACACAAGGATTTACTAAAACAGACCTGTCAGGAGATGTCACAAATCCTCTTTAAAGTTGAGGATAGAGAGCAGCCAGTCGACCACAATTAATGAAATAATTGGGGTACGTCCACACGGCAACAGTTTTCAGTCGGTTTTTTAGACTGTTTTTGGATTTGAAAATTGTCTTAAAAATGACCGTCAACCATCCCCATTGACTTTAATAGAAAATCCACTCAGTAGTCTACACTGCATGATTTTTCTACTGGGCAGCTTTTCACACTGCCGGCGTTGCGGAACATGCATAATCTTCTACTCTGTGTTCTGGTGGAAGCTGTGAACAGCCCAATCTGCAAACCGCGGACAGAACCATCCCCCAAAACCTTTGAAAAGACGATAAAATGGTCAGATTCTGATTAAGTATTCTGTCACTGCCATGTGGCCTTATAGGAAATACTCTAATATTCATTAGACTATTACCATGCTACACGGATCCATCCCACTCTCCAAGGTGCAGACTATAGCTAATCAGTAGGTTTTTACACCAGAAGGTAAGCTTTTAAGTCCTTAAAGGGGCTGTCTCACTACAATGATTGCTTTTTATATTAGAGATCTTGCAAAAACAAGTCACTTTGCAATATATGTCCATTACCAGTGTCCTACCTATTCCTAGATATCCCCTCTTGTATGTGCTGCATCAGCTCCTCAGGTCACTATAGCTACACACCTGTTCTACCTCTCCTGACAGGCTGCCAGCACTGGTCACTATAGCTACAGACCTGTTCAACCTCTCCTGACAGGCTGCCAGCACTGGTCACTATAGCTACAGACCTGTTCAACCTCTCCTGACAGGCTGCCAGCACTGGTCGCTATAGCTACAGACCTGGTGTCCTCAGCAGCTCCTCACTGCAGACCAGTAGAAGCCAGTAAACACGCTGAATTCAAAACTGAAACTGAGAAAACAGGACTAAGGTCAGATGAATCGAGGTAGTGAGACAACTCCTTTAAGAAACCTTGACAAGCCCAAGGCATGAAATACTTAAACCTCATACCTCAAGTGCACCTCAAGACCTTGAAGAATTTACTGCCTGAAAAGTAGTCCACCTCCCCCGCCCCCCACCAAAAAAAAAAAAAAATCTATTTAATACATAGAAGAAATTCACTCTGCCCTGCAATGAACTACTTTAGTAAGGAAAAATCCCTTCTATGGTAAACTTCAATGATTAGGTCTTACAAGCTCGGCCTGACACTTCAAAGATAAGTCTGAGTTCAATTTCAATGTGCACATGAAATAAGACGAACCTGATGGGTATTTTCAAAGAAATAAAATTTATAGCATGTGATTTTCATCCTTTTATGAAAATCAAAGCTGTGTGAGAAGGAATCAAATAACTACTTCCATATGTCTTATTATTTGGCTGTCTTCAGAAAAGTCACTAGGTGTCTCCTTTAATATGCATCCCGAGCATGTTCAATCGCACTCTTCTAACCTGCTGTGGGGATGGGACAGAATCAACATCCTGTCCGGGCTCAAACAAAAGCTACAAATGTGAATGCAACATCAAGAGCGAGCAATGTATTTTTCTAAGCCAGTATTAGCTAATTAAAATGGTGCTAGCAGAATCTCCTGCAGCTTCAGGAACATTCTGCAGATGGACAATTGTTTATTTCAGAACAGTTTTTATTTCCCCCAAGTAACCATTTCCCCGTAAGAGATTTGGAGATAAAGTTACCAGTGATACATTATATTATTTACTTTAGAAATTGAAAATAAATGCAATTACCATTTTCCCGCAAAGCAAATGATCTCAAATGTCTTCGACAAACCTTGTCTTTTCCATTCTTTCATCCTTCATGTATTACCATGTGTGATGGGTGAGGAAGTCTTAACTTACAGAGAAAACATTTTCGGGAGGAAAGTGCCCCAAATACACGGAACAAGCCAAATATTTCTGCTTTCAGGAACGTTATTGATTTTAGAGAACATAATTTGTCTTAAGTGCAAGGAAAGAATGTCCAACGAACAGTATCGGGTATATCATTGCAATAGAAGACACAGACCACAAGAAAGCCAACAGATGTAGCTTTACTGGAATATGCTCATCTTAGTCACACACAAGTGCACTGCACATAGATGTGTTACAACTCTAACTCTCCAGGTTATTATCGGGAAGTAATAGAGCGCATATAGACTTCTGGGCAGTTCTACTACATCGCCATGTGCCTACAACATCCAAGGCCTGATCCACACTGCATTGTAGGCATCTTATGGAGATATATACGCATGTGGACAAAACTTTTGGTACCCTTCAGCTAAACGGGTTTTGCCAAGAAGTGATTTCCTCAGCTAACAGGCTGAATTTGAGCCCGAAAAGAGGGGCGTTGTGTTTCTGTGCTTAAAAAAAAACAAGTACCTCCTCTGTGATGTCATAGCACCACCTCCCCTGCACGTTTCCGAGGGGCTCAGTCTCTGTGGCTAAGCAAACATTGTTTTGCTACATCACAGAGGAGAACTATTGTGCACAAGTTAATGGGTTTTGTTTTAGGCCTCTTATCTGCTCAGGAGAGATTAGCTCTGGGCAGGCAGCTTTCTTTCATTCCTTCATGGACTCAGTGAGCCAAGGGAGCTTCTGCATTTTTACTCAGATAATTACATTACAACCAGTACATTCTCTATAGAGGAGACAAAGGATAATTTTTCCACAGTCCCTGGAAAGCTGCAGGGGTGGGAGAGGGGGAGGAGAAGTAGGGTTGCTCAGGGAGTGTGTGCAATCTTTACTCTGATTACGTTAGAACTAGAGGATTCTCTATACAGGAAACAGACACTTTTTTCCCCAGTCCCTTAAAAGCTCGTTCATGTTCCCTGCCAGGTGATAAGGAGTGCAGACAGTGCAAGCGCGGCCAGATCAGCTCTTGTCAGCTTCTGGTTGTGTCTAATGTAAACTCTCAGGTAACCAAGGGCATCTAATTAAGGTTGTAGCTCTCACAGGCTTCACTTTTTTTAATGACATATATTTAGAAAAATGATTAAATACCCATTTTGGAGGATCCCACGTCAACATTACATCATGGCAAAACCCCTTTAAAGAAAAGAAAAATCCACAATGGTCACTAAAATAACTTGAACCTGTCAAAAGTAATACATTAACCAACTAATAAAAAACAGTCATTGCGTTTGATTTGTGGTTCAACTAACAAAGTTTAAAAAACAAACTATTGAAATTGGCACGGACAGAAATTATGGTACCTTTAACTTCATATTTATTTGCACAATTTATTGAGACAATAACTGCAAACAAACTATTTTTGTAAGGGTTCATTCACACAGGTGATTCACAATTCTGAATCAGCATGGAATCCACACCAGATTTTCAGCCTCCTATAAACTATTTTAGGTGAGGATCCAACACGAATTGCGCCTCAAGAGTTGACATTTCAATCCTTTCGAGTACTAAAAGGAATTGCGTACCGAGACAAATCAGCGTTGTGTGAACATACCCTAACTTTCCATGACACTTCTGAACCTGTTCCACAAGTATTTTTACCCACTCTTTGTGGGCAAACAGCTCCAGCTGTCTCAGGTGTGAAGACTGCATATTTTGGCTCCTTTCACAGGTATTCAAAAGGATTTAGATCAGGGCTCATAGAAGCTCAACTCAGAATAGTCCAATGTATTGCTCTTAGCCTCTCTTGGATTATAGTCTTCATTGTGCCCAGCACAGATTAAAGACACCCTGTGCCAGACACCACAAAGCAGCCCTAAACATAACCAAGCCGCCTCCATGATTTCAGGAGGTACAATGTTCTCTCTCTCAGTATGCTTTATTTTTGTGCTTGTGAACATAGATCTGATGTGACCAGACAAAGAGCTCCAGTTTTGTCTCATTTGTCCAAAGGACACCCTCCTAGAAACTTTGCGGCTTGTCAATATTCATTTTTGCAAATTCCAGTCTCGCTTCCTTATGATTTGCTTTCATCAGTGATTTCCTCCTCAGGCGTCTATCACTAAAGGGTTTTCTCGCTACAAACATCATATCTGTAGTGAAGGGGACAGCAAAAATAAGCACTCTTGCAATTGGTTTAAATCATTTAGAATAGCAGCTATTAGCTAATCTGTGTGTTCTACACCTAAAACTGCAGCCTGGGGGAGAGCGGGGGCCACGTCCCTTTTGCTGTGATTGGCTGCCTGATATTTAGTTCAACCTCCTGGTCAGGACACCCCCACCCCCCCCACCCACCCTGTACTGCAATTGGCTGCCTGTACTCTGTGCTCAAACTGAAAATTAAACTGAAAGCTGCTCTGCTGCTCTCCCAGGGACAGCTCTGATGTGAACGATTTGGGCAATGCTAGATTCACTGGCCCCATCCATATAACTCACATATAATACACTGTGCTAGACACAATGACAAGATGTCACTGTCTGCAATATTAGGGGACTGTATGAATAACTGCTGACACCAATGCAGGTGTTCTGGTTACAAGGAGCTTGTGAAGGTAGGTGACAGCTCTGCAGACATGAGAACTGACCACTGTAGGAGGTAATGCAACCTGTAATGCTAATTTCACACCTTAATTTAACATTTTTCTATAGTGACATTATTTCATTCATTTCTAAGGGTACCAAATTTTTGTCCAGGATAGTTTCATTAGTTCTTATTTTTTAAGGTTTTTGGTTGAATGACAATTCAAACGCAGTGTCTGATTTTCATTAGTTGATTTTTATAAACTTAAAACTTTATCATTACTTTTGAAAGTTTTAAGTTATTTCACTGGCCATTGTGCTTTTTTTTCCTCTTTCTTTAACAGAAGAGTGCCAACAACTTTGTCCACATGTATATATAAGTCAGGTATTCCCCAATGTATCAATGTATACTTCTGATATATGCCACAGCACAGGCATACAGTGCTTACGTTTTTCAATCACTCCCAGAATTATAAAAAATAAATAAAAAAATACATACTCCACGTGGGATACATTTTTTTATTGCATTCCACTGGATAAAAAAAAGCACAAAAGACTACGCTTTTCTGTACATGTAAATAAAAAGTTATTCCGATACATATTGACCAAGCATATTTCAAAGGGCAATTTTTTGGCAATTGTTTGGTGTTTTGGGGCCTTAGAAATCGTTTGGCGTGTGTGCCAGGAACCTAAAAGGAGTCACAAGTGAATGTGTGTGCCACCCCAGAATCTCTACAAAGGGCTTTGTCGTGTGCATGATATTTTACCCGAGTGCCATACTCTGTTCCAGAAATATTTTACAAACAAGCTGATAACTACAGCATAAGTCTGGGATAAAAAAAAAATGGTCTCCCATGGCCAAATTTACTTAGAAACATGTAGGTCTATTTACATGTTATGACTGAGTACTGCTGTAACTTGAGCAATAAGCTGGTTATATACATTAGATAGCTTTTGGCTTAAGGCTCATTTGTCCCATGACTCTTTTTCTTTTGACCCACCTATAAAAACGCACACTCAGCTAAGTCGAGCATGAATGTGTTCTGGCTGCAGAGAGGGGAATAAGCCGCTGCAGACTCCTCTGAAGCCATATTGCATCTCTGCAGATGCCCAATGCTTCTCTCCCAACATCTGTTGTCAGGGATGAGTTTAAAGACCCGAATATACATTAGATGGTAGCGCAGTACCTCCAAAATCAGTGGTTTCAGCTACCACAGATCTAATTGATAAGGCAGGATTAGGAATTGATTGAAATAGTCCCATGTGTGTGAGAATAAATATATAAAACCGTAGGAATTGGCAAGATGATCTGTATAAACAATAGCATTATGACAAATACAACATAATTAAAGGGGTTGTCTCATCTCAAAATTTCATAGGATGCATGAATGAAATAATGCTGCTTTGCTCTGTCACTTCCTGGTCAAGCTGTCTGCAATTAGCATATGAAACTCCTTGTAAATTTAGACTTTTCTGTTTATCAGTCCCAGATTAAATAAATTACCTTCTCTGAGGTCCTGAGAATCTTCTGAGCTAAAGTAAACAGTAGAGTAATTAGTCTTTTGTCTGAAAGATCAGATAACACACAAGCTCTCACTGCTGGCCCTGACCTTTGTGTTGACATCACTCCCTGCTTTCAGATAGAACAAACAGCAGGGGATAGAGAGTACAAAGGTTGGTCACTTGGGGATCCAGAGAGAGCACAGAAGGTGATAAAATAATTTGTAGCTCCTTAAAAAAAGATTAACAACGCAATATATTTGGAAAACGCCTTCATTTAGTGTTCCCTACATTTTCAAAGCTATTATTTGTAGCGAGACAACCCCTTTAACTCTTATTGATGATCACTTCTAGTCTACAATTTATTCCAGATTTAAGTAGTAAACAATGTATGACCATGGACTATTCAGACTTTATGTGATGCTGTTTAGAGGCACTCAGGATGAATGAACATTTTAACAGATCAGTGCTCAAGTAAATGGCTGTTAACGAAGTCTACAATATGGTGCCCATCACACCTCTGTGTGAATCCCATGTTACATAGAGGTTTTTTTTTCTATTAGTGAATTATTCCATGAAGGGCTAGAATACAGAACCTTACAACAAGCGTAGGAACCCTGAGTGGGACAAAAGTAAAGGTCAA
>JAODAL010047475.1:0-29887 GCA_025379985.1 Phyllomedusa bahiana
ATCCCCCAAAAAGACAAATAATACCACCAATCATGACCACAAAACACCACCACATAGTAACGAATAATACGTCACCCATGACCACTATCACCACCACATCATGACCAAACACCCCCAAACAAGGACTTAATAATACTACAAAACAAAAAAAACACATATCACCCCCCAATTGACTGAAAAATACGCTGCATTATGACCCAAATCACCACCAATAGTTTTAAACAATAACACCACACCATGATCACTATCACCAACAGAATGAATAAAATACCACCACTACACCCCCACATTGTTTGAATAATACCAAAAAACCATGACTACAAACACCACCACATAATGCTGAATAATACCACAACCCATGACCACATATCACCACCACATTTTTGGGACTAAAATAATCCACCACAATCCCACCACAAAGACTAAAAAAACCCCAACCCATGACCACATATCACCACCCATTGTGACTAAATAATCCCCACAATCACAACCCACATAGTATCTGAATAATACCAGAAAACCTTTTACCACCATCATTACAACATTGTAACTAAAAATACCCCCATACAGTGACCTCATACACCATCACATATGACTGAATAATTCCACTACACCATGTCTTCATACATTACACATAGTAACGAAAACCCCACAACACCATGACCACTATAACCACAAATAGTGCTGAATAATACCGCACCCATGACTACATATCACCACCACAAGTGACAAAAATTAATTCCACATAATACCACATATCACCACCAATAGTGACTGAAAAACCCCCCCACTCAGCCCAAAAATCTAAAACAACGGGAAACGGGCTTAATCCCACTTGATATTGAATGTATATGCAGCTGCGTGGACCACACGGGAAATTTCAGACCAATACCCCAAAAAATCAGAAACAAACTTTCAAGAACATCTCTGAACAACTGAACACCCCAAAAAAAACGCTTTTTAAAAACTTCTCAAAAAGCGCATCACCCCAGCAGCACCTTCCCTAAACAGTACAGTGAAGCGTATGACTCCCCGCGGTGCCTCAGTCTTATAAGTGCGGGGACGCACAAATCCCGCCGTTCTGATTGGCTTCACTCTGCACATATCATGCAGGCTAGCCCTTCTTCCCCCCCAGAGTGCTTCCCCATTAACGCCAGGCTCGCAGCCATTTTTTTAATGAAAAGCACACTTCGTTCACCCAAGTACCCCAAAGTTTGACTTCGTTCCGAACCAAGTTTTCCTGAAATTCAAAAGAATTCCCTTCGTTAGAATCAATTTTGCCCACTCTACCATAATTTTTTTAAAAGTGGCTGAAATCATATTTTTAATTTTTTGGGGGCATTTGCTGTGAATAAAACTATAAACATGGGCCTTTGGAACAGAAATGTGGGTTCTAAGTGGCATTTCTCCTTCACAATTTTTAACAGTGGCTGAGAAATCTATTTTTTAATTTTTTTGGGGGCTTTTGGGGATAAAGCTAAATCTGGTCCTTTGGAAAAGAAATGTGGCTTTTAAATGGCATTTCCCCTCACAATTTTAACAGTGCTGGATCTATTTAAAATTTTTTGGGGGCATGTTTCTTTTGGATACAGCAATAAATGGTCCTTTGGAACAGAAATGTGGCTTTTAAGGCATTTCTCCTTCACCAATTTTTAAAAAGTGGGGTGAGAAGTCATTTTTTATAATTTTTTTTTGGGGCTGCGCTTTTAAAAATCAATACACAGGTCCATTCTAAAAAATGTTTTTCTAATAGACATTTGTTCTTCACAATGTCAAAAGTGGCTCAGGCATTTTTTAAAATTTTTTTGGCGGGCATTTTGCTGTGAAAACAGCTATATTTACGGGTTCTATTCTAAAAAAATGTTGTTTCTAACAAAAATTTTTTCTTCACAATTGCCCAAAATTTGGCTCAAGGGTCATCCCTTTGAATTTTTGGAGGCTTTTTGGGCTGTGAAATGCAGCGATACTACAGGTCCTATTCTAAAAAATTTTTGTTTCTAACAGACCCTTTGTTTTTTTCACAATGGGCAAGAGTGGCTCAAGGGTGATTTTGGGGTTTTCAGAAAAAGAAAGGGAGGGGCACTGTTTAATGGACACATATTGGGAAAAAAGACTTTTTTTTTGCAAAAGGGTTTTTACATACTTAAAACAATCCCCTTTTTTTTTAACAACCCTTTAAAACAAATTTAAAAAAAAGAAAAAAAGACATGGTGGGGTTCCCAAACCGGGTTTTTTAAAAATGTTTTTTTTCTAGAAAAAAAAGTAAAAAAAACTTGGGATGAAAAAAAATACTGGGTTTAAAAAAAAAAACCCCTGATTGTAAAAGGGGGTACAGGGAAAACTTGACCAGATTTCAAAGGTTTTTTTCAGAGGGGCAGGAGTAGGGCACGGACAGAGAACCAAAATACAGAAACAATTTTCCCCCCAAAACACTTTTATTTAAAAAGGAAAAAAATGCCAAGATAAAGGGCACCTGGGGGGGAACCCGGAGCGGGTTAAACCCCCATATTTTTCCCAAGGGGAAGCCAAATTTTGGGGGACACTCATAACCGGGGGGGGGCAAGCGCTACCCCGGTAATTTTTCCCGTGTACTGAGGAAGGGTGGAGTTCTCACACTTTTGGCTTCCCCCACTCTGCTTCAGCAAAGACATTTTCGTTTTCGCGCCATCAGGGCCCTTTTAACCTGAGTGTTAATAGAAGACGGACCCAGCCTGGGCTCTCCCCCGCACCCACTGGAAATCCGGGCCCCCGGTTCATGCCGTGCCCAGGACAGGTATAGTCAATGTCAAAATAAAACTAAAAGGGTTTTGAAAACTCCTTTTTTTCCCGGGACTTTTTAAATGGGGGGGGTCATGCTGGGGTTTGGGGGGTTTTGGGTGTTTGGGCCCCGGGGCAAAGGGATGGGCAATGTCCAGTGAAACTAAAAAAGGTTTGGGTTTAAAGACTCCTTTTTTTCCGGCACTTTTTAAATCCGGGATTTTGCATTTTTGGGGCTCATGCTGTGGGGCCCCGGGCAAAGGGAAGGCAATGTCCATTTAAACTACAAAAAGGTGGTTTAAAGACTTTCCTTTTTTTCCCGGGACTTTTTTAAAAGTGGGGGTCAAAGCAGGTTTTGGGGGTTTATGCTGGGGGCCCAGGGCAAAGTAAGTCAAAGCCCCGTGAAACTAAAATGGGGGGTTTAAAGACTCCTTTGTCCGGGACTTTTTAAATTGGGGTCATGCAGGTTTGGGCTCAAAGCTTGGTCCCAGGCCCCCTAAGTCCCCAAAGTCCAGTGAACTAAAAGGTGGGTTTAAAGACCCTTTTTCCCCCACTTTTTAAATGTTGGGGGCAAAGCAGGGTTTTGGGGGGTCATGCGGGGGGCCCAGGCCCGGTATAGTCAATTTCCAGTGAAAAAAAAATGTTGGTTGAAAGACTTTCCTTTTTTCCGGCACTTTTTAAATGTGGGGGGCCTCAGGTTTGGGGGGGGGTCAAAGGGGGTTTGGGCCCGGGCAGGTTTTAGTCAATGCCAGTTAAACAAAATGGTGGTTTTAAAGACTCCTTTTTTTCCCACACTTTTTTAAAAGTGGGGGTTTTTGCCCTTTGGGCTCATGCGTGGCCCGGCAGGGAAAAGTCAATTTTCCAGTGAAACTAAAATGGTGGGGGGAAAAAAAACTCTTTTTTTTGGGACTTTTTTTAAAAGGGGGGTTTTGGGGAGGTTGGGCCATGTTGGCCCAGGACAGGTTAGTCCAAAGTCCCCGTGAAAAATAAAATATGGTTTTTAAAGACCCTTTTTTTCCGGCACTTTTTTTTTAAAAAGGGGGGGGTCCCCTGGGAGATTTTGGGGGTCCCTGCTGGGCCCCGGACAGATATAGTCATGGGCCAGGGGAAAAAAAAAATGGGGGTTTAAAGACTTTCCTTTTTTTGGCACTGTTTTAAAAGTGGGGGGCTTTCAGGGGTTTTGGGGGTCTGCTGTGGCCCCCGGGCAGGTATAAATCCCAATTCCAGTGAAACTAAAAATTGGGGGGTTTAAAGAACCTTTTTTTTCCGGCCCTTTTTTTTCTGGGGGGTGTTGCAGGTTTGGGGGTCTGCTGTGGCCCCCGGGCAGGTAAAAATCAATGTCCATGAAACTAAAAAGGGGGGTTTTTAAAAACCTTTTTCCGGGCCTTTTTTTAAATTTTGGGGGGATGCAGGGTTTGGGGGTCATGCTGGGGGCCCAGGGCAGGTTTTAGTCATTTCCAGTGAAACAAAAAAGGGGGGTTTAAAGACTCCTTTTTTTTTGGGGACTTTTAAAAGTGGGGGTCATGCAGGTTTGGGGGTCAGCTTTTGGCCCAGGAAGGGATAAATCAAAGTCCAGTGAAACTAAAATGGTTTTTTTTAAAAACTCCCTTTTTTCCCCCCACTTTTTAAAAACTGGGGGTCAGGGAGGGTTTTGGGGGTCATCGCGTTCCAGGACAGGGATATTCAATGGCCATTTTTTAAGTAAACCTATGGGTTTATTTTCAAACTGCCTTCTGGCCAAAATTTTTAAATTTTTTTGGGGGATGCAGGGTTTTAAGGGGCATGCTGTTTTACAAGACAGGGATAGTAAATGGTCTGTGACTTTTTTCTGTGACTTTTATAACCTAAGTGTGTTGCCTAAGATTAGCAGGTATCCATTTGACTGTTGTGGATGTTAATTCCAGCTTCTCCAGCCCTGTTTGGGTGTAAGAATGAAGGTTGTTGCTCTCTCCCATAGACTTTAATGGTCATGGGAGATGATCGACTATCGACTATCGAAAACCTTATCGATGGTGGCCGACTATCGACTATCGATCGATGTCGATAGCCAACGTAATCGCTCAACACTATCACCGCACTATATAAGTCCGGGGGCGACGCTGGGAGCTCATACCGCTCTCACTGTACTGAGTAGGGAAGGTGCTGCCGCGGTTGCTTATGATAGCTGATATTAAAGAACTCCTTTTTATACAGCGATTTTTGAGGGGTGTCAAGTTTTGTCCAGAGACTGTTTTCCTTTTTAAGTTCTATTTCTGATGTTTGTGGGGTATTGGTCTGAAGTCCAGTGTGCGTCCAGTGCAGCTGCATATACTTTTTTAATGCTATCTGCTCACCAGCACTTTGAATACAAGGGTGATCTAAGCCGTTTCCTGTTGTATTCGTTTAAAGAAACAGAGTTTTTACAATACAAATACCACTTCATTTTTGGCTGCTCAATTCTTTTGCGCAATTTACATCCAGGGGTTAATTAAGCGTTGTTCTGCTGCTGTGGTGACCAGGGGCGTTGCTAGGGTCCCAATACATCCGGGGCCCGGGCCCTTTGGTTATGTTCACACGGCTTATTGCGGCGAGTATGGTACACACCGCAATACGCTGTGTGTTTTGGAACCACACGCTGCTCCCCCTGTGCATACAATTTGACATGTAATCCATAGCTCTCTAGGAGAGCTATGAATTATCGTAATTGCGGTGCGCATGTCGGGCGTATTGAAGCGCAAATACGCGGAGAAATGCGCCCCGCAATTTACGCAGTGTGAACATATATTCATACATACACACACACACACTCAGACAGACACACACTCAGACACACACACACACTCAGACACACACACTCAGACACACACACTCAGACACACACACACTCAGACAGACACACACACACACACACACACACACAGACACACACACACACTCAGACACACACACACTCAGACACACACACACACACACACACACACTCAGACACACACACACACACTCAGACACACACACTCAGACACACACACAGACACACACACACACAGACACACACACACTCAGACACACACACACACTCAGACACACACACACAGACACACACACACACACTCAGACACACACACACACACACACAGACACACACACACACACACACTCAGACACACACACACTCAGACACACACTCAGACACACACACACACACACTCAGACACACACACACACACACACTCAGACACACACACACACACACACACACAGACACACACACACTCAGACACACACACACACACACACACACTCAGACACACACACACGTACAGTTTACATTCATGAAGATATTGCTGTTTCACTCCTATTACACTCCGTAGTCCTTGTCTCTGCAGGGAGGCTCCTCACTCACTGGAGACCTCTGGGATGTGTGTATCTGTGGGAGCTGCTGAAGCCATGAGGACACTGCAGCAGCAGAGATCACAGCAGGGGGCGGAGCCTCTCTCTGTCAGACAGTGTGCGGTGCCCCGGATCTTCCTGCCTCTGGCAGTGTGAGCAGCCTGCGCTCCCTCCTCAGCCCCGTCACCTCCCGCAGTCGCCTCTCTCCCTGCCTGCACTTAGCAACCATCCTGAGCTGTGTGCGTCCAGAGCACGGACACACAGCTCCATAGAACGTCGGCGCTGCAGGCCCGCAGCCTGGAGCCGGCGGTCTGAGACTCGGGGCACAGGCAGCTTTGTTCGGGGCTTGTGCCCTGAATAAACCTGCCTAGCGACGCCCCTGGTGGTGACTAAAAGAAACCGTCTTATTCACAGGCAAAAAAGACATTTTTCCTGTAGCATATTTCACAAGCAAAGGTTAATTACAAGTTTTTCTCTTGCTGTGTACCGTAAAATACACCCCCAATTTTTAACAAGCTACAAACTGGTAGTTTTTGGCTGCTCAATTCTTTTGCACATTTTACATCCGGGGGTTTAAATTAAGCATTTTTTCTGCTTTTGTGGTGACTAAAATAAAACGTCTTTTTCACCGGCAAAAAAGACATTTTCCTGAAAGCATTATTTACAACCGAAGGTTAATTACAAGTTTTTCTCTTGCTGTGTACCGTAAAATACATGCCATTGTAACACGCTAAAAAGCTGGTAGTTTTTGGCAGCTCAATTTTTTGCAAATTTACATCCAGGGGTTAATTAAGAGTTGTTACTGCTGCTGGGGCTGACTAAAATAAACCGTCTTTTTCACCGGAAAAAAAAAGACATTTTCCCTGTGGGCATAATTCAACCAAAGGGTTTTAATAACAAGTTTTCTCTTGCTGTGTACCGTAAAATACACGCCATTGTAACACGCTACAAAGCTGGTAGTTTATGGCTGCTCAATTCTTTTGCGCAATTTACATCCAGGGGTTAATTAAGCGTTGTTCTGCTGTTGTGGTGACTAAAAAAACCGTCTTTTTAAACCGGCAAAAAATACATTTTTCCTGTGCATAATTCACAAGCGAAGGTTAATTACAAGTTTTCTCTTGTTGTGTAGCGTAAAATACACGCCATTGTAACACGCTACAAAGCGGTAGTTTTTGGCTGCTCAATTATTTGGCCCCAATTTACATCCAGGGGTTTAATTAAGCTTGTTCTGCTGTTGTGGGGGACTAAAATAAACCGTCTTTTTCACCGGTAAAAAAAACATTTTTCCTGTAACATAATTCACAAGCGAAGGTTAATTACAAGTTTTTCTCTTGTTGTGTAGCGTAAAATACACGCCATTGTAACACGCTACAAAAGCTGGTAGTTTTTGGTTTGCTCAATTCTTTTGCGCAATTTACATCCAAGGGTTAACTAAGTATTTTTCTGCAGTTGTACTCAGTAAAAGAAACTTTGTTTTTCACCAAACCACAGAAGAAATTCTGTAGCATAATTCATATCCGAAGGGTTTAATTAAGCCTTTACATTCAGTAAAATACACAGAGTTTTTAAACGGGCACATACAAGTAAATTTTTTCCTGCCCATTTGTGGAGCGCAATTTATACCAAGGGTTACCCCAAGCTTCTTAATGGGTTCATTTGGAGTCAAATACAGGGTGTGTATTTATCATTACAGTATCTTCATCAAAAAGTGTCTGTACATTTTAGAACAAACAGTAGGGTCAGACAAGAAAAGGTGGCAGGCTCTTCACCTGCCAGTGGCAGTGGCACAAACATTCCTGGAGCAGGCCCAGGTCACAGCACAGCAAGGGGACGGCGCAGCAGGGGTCATTCGGTGAGGCCACAACTGCTGCTGACATCTAGCGGCCGTGGGGCTGACTAGCAACCCAAGTTCTTGATTGGTTGACTAGGTCATCCACTTCCTCCCAGATGACATCTGACAACCCCAGCCAAGAGTCGGTGGGATCGTCAGACAAAACCCTTAGTTGGCATGGCCCGGAAGCGGATCAGCGGCCCTCATCTGTCCTCAACCCGCCTCTGTCCCATCCGGTACCCTCAGCCAGAGATTTATTATGTGGTCTGGGCTCAGAGCCACTATATAGCGAAGATGAACAATTTGAGGAGGGCAGTCAGCAGCTACTTGGCAGCGAAGAAATGGGGCCAATATCCCCTGCTTCTTGCAGTAGGTGGCAAAGTATAGATGTTAAGCGTGGCATGGGAGGTCTTTTTGTGAGGGGTCAGCCTCTGCATACCAAGCCCGGGGTGATGAGGACAGAAATGACGAGGGAAACACAAATTAATGATGATGTACCCCGACCGCACTGGGAGCTGGGTGAAGCAAGGGCTTCATCATCGTCAGGAGAAGAGGGTTTCAGCTTGCGCGTCAGGCAGCGGCGCAGCCAGCACGTGGGTTGTGTGGCAGTGAGTCGCAGGGAAAGCAGCAGTGTGAGGTCGGGAGCCAAGCGGCCACGGGGTTTAGAAAACCTCTTCGCAGGTCCAAGAAAGTGGCGGTACGGGGGCTTAGCGAGGCAGCGGCGGTAGTAGTCACTCAGGCGGAGGGGTTGGTGGTAAAATCAGATCTCGGCGGTGGTGGTATTCTTTGCTAAGACACCGGAGGAGCCGAATATGAGAATATGTAAAATTTCTGGGGGCCAGAAAGGAAGCGTGGCCAGGAGCTAACGTTGGCACCAGGGCCGGCTGCGTCAACACATGCAGCTCACCATCCGGTGGCCTGGGAGAAACATGGCTCAGATGTGGTGGTCCATCCTGCCGCCCAACAACAAACAGCAGCAGTGCCCAGGGCACGCATGCCATTGCAGCCAGTCAAGGCTCCACCACCTCTGCGAAGGGAGCTGTTTTCTCTTTGCCATCATTCTCCCGGTCCAATGTTCCTGCTCCTCGCTACTCATGGCGCCAGCAGTCGTTTCAGCGAGGCGATTGCAAAGAGACAACAGTATGCGTCCAACCATCCTAAGGTGCAGCAGCTGCCCGGGTGCTCCTGTCCAAGTTGTTGGACTGCAGTCCCTCCCTTTCCAAATGGTGGGACTCTGCACCATTCAGAAACTAATGGCTTGTGCCGGAGCCAAGATGGAGAGTTCCAAGCTGTAATTTATTTTCCAAAAAGGCAGAAAAACAGAAGGTGGGCCAGTCCTTGAGCTTATCGGTTTGTTCCAAGGTGCACGGCAGCGCAGATGTCTGGAGCTGTAACTACGGTTAGGGCCAGTACATGTCCTTTACGGCCCATTGGGTGAATGTGCTTCCTGCCCAGGCACACCAACAACTTGGACAGGAGACACCGCTTTCTCCTCCATGTTTTCAAACTGCGGTTTCCTGCGCCAATGTCCGCCTCCTCCTCCCCCCCCCACCCCCACCATCTCAGCCTCCACAAGTACTGCTCCATCTTACCACATGTGTAGGCACAGCGGTGTCACGCAGTTCTACACCTGGCTTGCCTCGGAGAACAAAGTCACACAGGGAGGAACTGCTCCGCGTCATGCAGCATTAAATCGATGTGTGGCTTTCTCCGCGCCAACTGCAAATCAGAACCTTAGTGATGGAAAATTTGGAGGAACAGGGGTTCCGCACTGCACCGAGGGGGGAAATGGTCCATTCGCCCTGCATGCGGACGTGTTCAATCGGTTGTAAAAAGGGTTTCCCCTGAAGTCTTCCACCGATCTTCAGAAGATTCTGAAAATGGCCAGGAAACTGTGCATGCACTTCATCCATTCCTACAAAGCCAGGAACACCCTCTTCGAGTTGCCACAGCAGAACGGCCTCCCCCAACATACTCTGATATGCGATGTTTCCACCCGTTGGAATTCCAGCCTGCACATATTGGACCGACTGTATGAACAGAGAAAGGCCATTCACGATTTTTTTATGATCCAGGCGGACAGGAGTACTCCCCTGTGTAACTTTGATGTCAGCCAAATGGCAAACTCATGCGTGACACCTGCCGTTTGTTGAGGCCATTCAAGGAGGCCACGTTATTTTGTCAGTCACCAGGACTACGGGATGAATAACGTCATTCCACTGCTTCATTCCTGGAACAGATGCGGAAAAATCTGTCTGGGCAGGGGACTGGAGCCGTGGCGACTACATCTCGTGGCCACATGAGTCCGGTGGAACTGAAATGTGAGAGGGGGGAGGAGGAGGACATTGGAGCAGAAGCATTGTCTGGTGAAATGAGTGGATTTCTACCCAGGTGACAAGAGGAGGAGCAGGAGCAGATGGGGGAAAATAGATGGAGATGAGGAAAACTAGGCAGATGACCTGCAAGCACCGTGGCAGTATACAGTGGAGATGGAGGCAGGAGCCCCTCGGGGTCACTTGTGCAGATGGCCCCAGCATGCTGATTTGCCTGGCAAGGGGACAGCCGAAAAAGTCACCATCCGCAAGGGATGACTTCTGGCTCTCCACCTTATTGGACCCTCGCTACCGGTCAAAATGGGAGCCTTTTTCCCAGCTGCTGAGAGGGAGGACAAACTCAAATACTATAGGGAAATCCTCCGTAGTCAGTTGGCCGCTTCCTATGTGTGGCATCGTCCCTCCTCTGACAGGTCTGACCGGGGGGTTCTTCAGCGCTCACATACTACTGCCACGGCTGCTGGGGGAAGGTGGGGAGGGGGGGGGAAGGAGCAGTACCAGCTCCATCAGCAGCAACCTAAGTCTGGAGTCACTGATGACTTCCTTCATCCGCCTAGTGAGGAGGGCAGTCGCCAGCAGTAGCAGCACTAGGACCTGGAGCAGTCCCTGAACCAACAGGTGGTGGCCTACTTGGACAGCACTCTGCCACCCCAGTTAGAAGATCCGTTGGACTACTGGACAGCCAAACTGGTTGTGTGGCCGCAACTTGCCGATTTTTCAGTGGAGAAGCTGTCCTGCCTGGCAAGTAGTGTGGCATCAGAGCGGGTGTTCAGTGCGGCGGGAGCCATCGTTTCCCCCAAGGAAAACCCGCTTGTCCACCGGAAATGTGGAATGACTGATCTTTGTCAAGATGAATCAGGCGTGGATTGGCTAGGATTTACACATACCAATGCCTTAGGCGTCAGACTACATCAGCCATGACGCCTCACCCAAACTGTGAGAAATCAGTCTGGGTTCAAACTACTTGCCTCAGCCACTATTCTGATGCCGCCACCTGCCTGATGCCACACATCTGCTGACAATTTCTCCATCTGCCACCAACCATCTTTACCAGAGACTGGTATTGCCACCCACCTCCACACTCTGTCATTATGCCACTCTATGACCTCATGCTTCTGCTGCTGTGGCTGCTGCCGTGACCTCCACACTGTGTCATTGTGCCACTCTGTCGCCTACTCCTGTTTTGGCCACCTCCAGAATGTCATTGTGCCACTGTCTGACATCATGCTGCTGCTTTCGTGCCCTCCACACTGTGTCATTGTGCCACTGTCAGACCTCATGCTGCTGCTGCCGTGCCCTCCAAACTGTGTCATTGTTCCACTCTCTGACCTCATGCTGCTGCTGCCGTGTCCTCCACACTGTGTCATTGTGCCACTCTCTTACCTCATGCTGCTGCTGTGACCTCCAATCTGTCATTGTGCCACTCTGTGGCCTACTACTGTTTTGCCACCTCCAGAATTTCATTGTGCCACTGTCTGACCTCATGCTGCTGCTGCCGTGCCCTCCACACTGTGTCATTGTGCCACTCGCTGACCTCATGCTGTTGCTCCTTCCGCCGTCACCTCCACTCTCTGTTATTGTGCCACTCTGTGGCCTACTCCTATTTTAGCAACAACCAGAATGTCATTGTGCCCCTCTCTGACCTCATGCTGCTGCTGCCGTGACCTCCACACGTGTCATTTTTTCCACTCTGTGGCCTACTCCTGTTTTGCCACCTCCAGAATGCATAGTGCCACTGCCTGAAACCCCATGCTGCTGCTGCCGTCCCTCCACACTGTGCATTGTGCCACTCTCTGACCTCAAAGCTGTTGCTCCTGCCGCCGTCACCTCCACTCTCTGTCCCTTGTGCCACTCTGTGGCCTACTCCTGTTTTTAGCCACCTCCAGAATGTCATTGTGCCCCTCTCTGACCTCATGCTGCTGCTGCCCTGACCACCACTCTCTGTCATTGTGCCACTCTGTGGCCTACTCCTGTTTTAGCCACCTCCAGAATTTCATGTGCCACTCTCTGACCTCATGCTGCTGCGCCGTCCCTCCACACTGTGTTTATTGTGCCACTCTCTGACCTCAGGCTGCTGCTGCTGTGACCTCCACACTGTGTCATTGTGCCACTCTGTGGCCTATTCCTGTTTTTGCCCCCTCTAGAATGTCATTGTGCCACTGCCTGACCTCATGCTGCTGCTGCCGTGACCTCCACATTGTTTTTCATTGTGCCACCCTTTTTGTAGCCCTACTTTACACTTGTGTTTTTGGCACACTTTTCCACTCCAAATTCATTGTGCCCTGCCTTGACCTCATGCGCTCGCCATACCCCTTTGCTGCCCTGGCCTCACCCCCCAACTGTGTCATTGATGCCACTTGTGGGCCCCCCAAATATTGTTTTGCCCACCCCTCCAGAATGTCATTGTGCCACTGTCTGACCTCATGCTGCTGCTGCCATCACCTCCACTCTCTGTCATTGTGCCACTCTGTGGCCTACAACTGTTTTGCCACCTCCAGAATGTCATTGTGCCACTGCCTGACCTCATGCTGCTGCTGCCGTGACCTCCACACTGTGTCATTGTGCCACTCTGTGGCTACTACTATTTTTTTTGCCACCTCCGAATGTCATTTTGCCACTGTCTGACCTCATGCTTCTGCTGTGGCTGCTGCCTAACCTCCACACTGTGTCATTGTGCCACTCTGTGGCCTACTCCTGTTTTTGTCACCTCCAGAATGTCATTGTGCCACTCTCTGACCTCATGCTGCTGCTGCTGCCGTCGTCACCTCCACACTCTGTCACTAATGTTGCCACCTGAGCTCTCAGCTTGTTTTTTTCCAACTTTCGCTGCCATGACTTTATCAGGCTACATTCCCGCTTGAGTTTTTTGGTCAGTTTTGCCCTCTTAAGTGCCCAGGGATTTTATAGTGAACATTCTAAGATCGGCGGCAGTCATGTGCGTGTCATACTAAAACACAACATTGTATGAAGCCCAAACCATGCTCCCTTTGCATATTTAAGAGGGCACAAGTTCTACAGCACCCCTGCGGGCTCGGGGGGGCGGGGGGCCCTGGAAAAAAGCTTTTTTTTAAACCAATTCTTTTCCTGAATTGAAGGGGGGGACCGAATTTTTTTTTGGGGGGAAATTCGGCGAAGTGACCCGGGGGAAAAAATTTTGAGGAATTTCGCCCATCTCAACCACAATACATTTTAATGTTGGGGGGGAAAAACGAGCTGACATCAGTGTTCGTGCGGGATGAAGCAGGGGCCCTCGGGTTGATGTTTGGATGCTTGTTGGAAAGGGGTTTGACTTTCTTAAATTCAAGCTTTTTTGGATAGCCATTGACCTTTGCTTTAAATGGTTTCAGAGGTAAAAGGGTTTTGGTTTCCCCCGGGGAGATGATGATTTTACATGGTACAAAATTTTTGAAAAAACTGCTAAATTGGAATGGGAAAATTGCCTTCCTTTTTTTTCCCTTTATAATCTTTAATTTTAGAAAATTTTTTTTCTTTAAAATTAGGATCAAAAACATAACACCCTTTTTTCAAATAATAAAAAATAGTTTTAAAAAATGCAAAAACCTGGGGCCCAAAGTGATCAGTCTCACTTTCAGACGCTTTTATCTCAGTGCTAGTTTTGCTTTCCCGGGGTAAGGCAAAAGAAACCAGCGGCATTTCAACCTTTGTGTTTTAAGGTTTAGCGATTTTAACGAAAAAAGTTGAAATTGGCACGGTTTTTGGTTGCAAATTTCCGATTCACGCGATAATTTAGGGGGAGAATCTGCGAAAAAAAATTCAATTACTATCGGGTTTTTTTCGGGGCTTCGGGTCATTTTGGCGGCCAGCAAATTTTTTTGAGCATTGAGCAGGGGAGCGGGTTTGCACGTCATAAACTGTGATGTGTTTGGTTGTCATTGGCTGGAAAAAATCAAAATGACCCTTTTTTGCATAGAACAGCTCTGTGCATATCCCCCTTATGAGGGACTTTGTTAGATCTCCCACCTTTTCAACTCAGCTAAGTCAGAGACACTTTTTCTTTTTGTTCTCCCAGAAAAACTATGCTTTTAGCTGGGGAATATTAGAAAAGGTATTTTTGAAAATCATTTTTATTTTTTATTAGGGTGGATTTTTAAAAAGAACATCTAGGCTGTTACAGCCGGGGGGAAAGGAAAGGGGGGGGGAGGGGCGGCAAAACACAGACAACAGGCGGGCTTTTGAAAGGAAAGTGTATTTGGTGCACCCCCAAAATCTCTTTGAACCTGCATTGAAAGGGTTTTTTTTTTTACCATTTTTGGCCAGCAAAACCCTCGCACCTGAGGTGAAATAGTCCCTTTTTTTAAATTTTTGTGCAGCCCAGTTTTGTTCAAAGTCCCCCTTGTATTACATTAGGACACAGAACTTTTTTTAGGAACTGCAGGGTGTATTTCATAGGGGCAAAAACCAAATTTTATTATCCCTAATAATATAATTAGGTGTTTTTCAAATTTGGTCGCAGGCCAAATTTTTTTTCAAAGACCCACCTTTTTAAATTATATTACGATTTCAAAATTTTTTAGTAATTTCGGTGTATTTCTTAGGTGCAAAAAACACCCTTTTATTTTCCCTTTCACAATTTTAAATTTTGGGGGTTTTTTTTACTTTGGGGGCAGGCCATTTTTTTTTTCAAAAGACCCATCTTGTTCTTATATTTTCATACAGAAATTTTTAGTAATTGAGGTTTATATCAAAAGGTTTCAAAAAACCTTTTTTTTATCCGTACCAAATTTAAATTAGGTGTTTTTTCCCCTTTGGTGCAGCACAGTTTTGTCAAAGACCCCTCTTGTATTAAATTTTAAACAGAAATTTGCTAGTAATTTTTCAAGGGGTTTTTTTCATAGGTGCAAAAACCACCTTTTAAAATTTTCCATACATAAATATAATTAGGTTGGGTTTTTTTACTTTTGGGGCCCGGCAAATTTTTAGTCAAAGAACCCCCCTTGTACTTATATTACGATACAGAAATTTGCTAGTAATTGGAGGGTTTTTTTATAGGTGCAAAAACCATCTTTTTTTTTTCCGTACACAATTTAATTTGGTGTTTTTCACTTTGGCGGGAGGCAGTTTTTTTCAAAGACCCAAAACCCTTTTACTTTATTAAAGATACCAAAAAATTTTTCTTGTAATTGGGAGGTGTTTTCATTTTGGTTTCCAAAAAAACCTCCCTTTTTTTTTTCAATATTTTCAAATTTTAAAAAAACTGTAAAAGTACTTTGGTTCGCCCCCCTTTTTTTTCCCAAAAAGCCACCTTTACTTTAAATTTTGGGTTTCAGAAAAATTTTGTTTTTACTGTTGGTGTTTTCCTTGGTGCAAAAAAACCCCGTTTTTATCCGGAAAAACTTTTAAAATAGCGTATTGCACATTTGCAGCCCCCGTTTTTTTTAAAAAGCCAGGTTTTAAAACGTTGCATTGCTGCAAAAAAAAAATTTTTTCATCCGGTAAATTCCCCGAATAGTTTTATTTCGGGTCGTTTGGATTCAGTTTGGCGCAGATAGGCACTTGTATGATTTTTTGTTTTAAACTATCAATTCCTATCCTACTGGGCAGTTTAAATCCCTGGGGTGAAGGAAGAACACTGTTGAATTTTTTCTTAAAGGGTTTCCCCCAAACCAAAACCGCATTTCCCCGGTAAATTTGCTAAAAAATTTCAAATTTCTAATCCTAGGGTTGGGCTGGGAAGGAAAAATTTGAGAGATTTTTAAAAATAGCTTTTTACTTGTCCCTTCTTTTTTAAAAATGACTGTTTTCCCAAAAAATCTTCCCTAAATTTTTAAATTTTTTTTCTTTTTGAAAATAGAGCGAAATGAGGTGGTAAGGGGAGCAAAGGGGGGGGTTTTTTTAAAAATGGGGGTAAGGTACAAAAAAGAAGGTGCTCTTTCCAGTGCTGGCCAACCCCGCAAACCACGGGTTTCCGGGGTTTCCCGGACCCCAGGCCTTTATCGTGGGGCCCGGGCCCCCTTTTGGAAACCAGTAAAGGGAAAAGCGTCGCCAAACGGTTTTTTCAATGGGTTTAAAGCAACCGGGATCCAGCAATCCTACCTCCTCGTCCCCCCCAGTCACGGCCACAAATTTCCCTCATCATTAAACGTCAGCCAAACCGTCCAACATGAAGCCCAAGGGAGCCCAAATTTTCAAAATAATTGTACCCACCACGTGGAAAAAAAAAAAATCCATTTTTTGAAGACCTTTTGATGGCAAAATGCGGGGTTTGGGGGGCAGAAGGCTTTTACAAAGATCAAGAGGCCCAAAAAGGGGAAAAATTTTGGGTTTCTCTGACGCCCGTTACTGAGGGTTTTTCAAGATTGGGGATTGAACCCCGGGCCCAAACGGGAAAAATTTCCCGGGCGGTTTAGCAAAACCCTTTTTAGTGCCTCTTTCTTGTAGCCCCGCTCCTGTATGCAGAATGTCAGGACGATGAAGTCACCTATTTGATGTTTATGATGTGAAGTTTAAATTGCGGGTCCCCAAAGGGTCTTTTTAGCAGAATTTGCTTGGGGAGCGCATTTAAACACTGGAGAGGGGAAGAAAGGGTGGGGTAGTGTCAGGTACGGGTCCCCCCTTTGAAAAAAAAGGGGAGGGCCGGGGCGCAAAAAATCGCAGATGATTCCGCCCGCCACAATCACGAAAAAACCGTCCTCGCTTATTGCCGTCAAAAAAAGGGCCAAGGGCCTCTTTAAGGGGCCTTTTTCAAGCAAGGCCCCCTGATTCACCCAGCGTTTTCTATCCGCCCTTTTTTGCCCCAAAACGGCCAAACATTTTGAGGGCAAGAATCTTAAAGGGGTTTTAAAAAACCAACCCAAAATGGTTTAGTTAAAAAGCATGGGGAAGCATGATTTTTAAAGGGGAAAGGGGAAAAATTGGCCAAAAAAAAGGGAAAAACCCCCTTGCTGGGGTTCCCAAACCCCTGTCACACCCCTGTCCCCTGCCTCCCCCTCCTCCGCCACCACCAAGTTTTTCCTTTAGCTGCCCATGTCTTTTCAGGTTTATGATCAGGGACGCTCCCCGCTTTACCTCCAAACCCTTCCCCCCGATTACCCCATTCCACCAGGGACCCCAACCCAAAAACCCTTTTCCTTTCCCCCAGTTGACGACCTGCACGCTGCAGCGGCCAGGGGCTAGCAGCCACCTTTTGTCTACCAGTTTGGGGCAAAGAAACACTTTAAAAACCCCAAACCAACCCAAAACCAAAAGCCTGAATGTCGGCTTTTGGGAAAAATTGCCCTTTTCCCTCTGGTGGGCACAATGGGTTCCGCAACATAAGGCCCCTTCCCGCCCCCAATACCAGATCTGAGCGGGCATTTTTTTTTCCGAAAACCGTCCCTCCCCGGCCACCCACGTGTCATCTAAAATTGAAGCACTTGTTTTGCATCTGTTTCCGCAAAGTCCCATCTGCCTCGACAATGGACTAAAGTGGCCACGGCCAAGGCCACTAATCTCGGTGAAGTTCACGGGTGAGTTTGGGTGGATGTTCGGGGGTGACGGTGGCTCTCGGTGGTGCACGCTCTTCAAAATGCCAGGATGGTCGAGTTCTTTCCCCCCCAAGGTCCTCGGTGGCATCACGGCCCAGAGAAACGAGGCCGTGTTAAAATTTTAATCTGTCTTGGGAATATACAAAAGGGTCAGGAGTTTGTGGACGGTTTCCCCAATGAGACCCGAGCGCTGTCGGGTGACAAAAACCTTGTGCCGGGAAGGGTGGGTGCGATAACGGCGAAATTCTGGCCACCCTTAAGATCGGTAGGTGGAAACATCCCTTGCCTCAAATTCATGAACTTGTCGTCCAGAAAATTTCTAAGCCCCGGGTCGGGACTCCTCTGGGGAAGGCTCGAGGCTGAGCCCCTTCCGCCTTTAAACCCCCTTGCTTTTCCCCCCTTTGTTGTTTTCCCCAGTCGGCCTCCCCATAAACCGTCTATTGTTGACGTGGCAACACCTGGAATCCACTTCCCTGCCCCAGCGATTGTGGCAGCGGCGGGCATTACGCAGTACGAAGTGAACATGGCCTGACAAGCAGGGGGTGGGGACCTGGGGGTGTTGAGCCACCGAGAGGGGAGGCAGTAAAGAGCTCTGCCCACCCTTGCCAGTTTTGAAGAAGCCCCCAAAAAGGGTTAGTGGGGACAATCCCTTGTCACATGGCATTGTGGGATCTTTTTTTCTGGAACGATGTTGGACACTCTGAAAATCAGGCCCCACCAGCATGGGAAGGAGGAGACGGACACAGATGGGGACACGGAGCCTTTCCCCGTCGAACCAGAAGGCCCACATTTTCAAAATTTACTGTCTTCATTGGGCAGGGGTTGGGGTCCGGGGGCAGTGCAAGGCGGGCCTCAGCTCTCGGGTGCATCTCTGGGCAAATCAGCTGTGTTGAAGCTGTGCCAGAGGAGGGGGGAAAAGAGGAGTAGGAGGGGGTTTTTCCCTGGGCAACCGACTTTACCGACGTCCCCCCCTTGGGAAAGAGTTGGCACGATTTGGGCGGGGAGGAAATGGGGAAGATCATTTTTGCTATCCCCTCGACCCAGGGGCGGGGGAAAATCAGGCTCCCCTCTCATGATGCTCCATTTCCCCAAATGTCCTCCTAAAGGCAATCAAAAGAACTACATTCTGAGTAGCCCCCCTTCCCAACCCCCGGGTACAAAGCAAACTCAGCATTTCCTTCCCCCCCCCCCAAATAGGAGTAAAATGCAGGAATTGGAGACTGTGCTGATTGATACCTGGAGACATCTGTTGCTCTGCTTCATGTTCTTAAAATTGTCAGGTGGAACAATGTCAGAAACGTGATAGCAGTAGAGCCCCAAAGTAGGTAGCGGCAAGGCTTTGTGGCAGAAGCCAATAGATGACCTCTTGCAATCTTTATTTACCACCCCCCCAACGCTGTAATGCGGGGCAACAACAACACACAGGACCGATTTAAAAATCTGATGCACGACATCTGCTCTCAACATCGAGTTTTTGGTGGTTCTGGACACAACACTTCCCTGGGGTATCCAAAATGGATAATGGCCAGCTCGCCGCGACGCCATAGAGGTGTTGCCCCTGTCCCGCAGCCAGCGTCATACTGAGGGGACCTTCAGCCGTGGAGGAGTCTTACAGACAAACGCCCCGGGATTTCCACAATAAGTGGATTGTTTACGTTCATAAAGATAAAATCGGCATGGATCTTGATGTGTTGTGGCCCCCAAATCCCAAGGTCCCCAATTAGTTCCCGGGTCTACTTCACACTCCTCTTCCCAAAAGAAAGGGCCCTCTTGAAAAAATTTTTAAAAAATGATCTTTTCTTACTGAAATTTTTTTTTTATTCTCATTCCTAAAAGTTCTTTTTGGGTTTTGTGGTGGAGACGTAAAAAACCCCCAAGGTTTCATGAAAAAAACAAAATTCCCTTTACTCATTTATCTTTAGAATTTTTTTCATTGTCAATGGTTTTTGGGGGTCATTGTGTGTGGGATACAGCTATAATATGGTCCTTTTAAAAGAAATGTGGCTTCTTAAATGGCTTTCTCCCACAAATTTTAACATGGCTGAAAAATCATTTTTATAATTTTTTGAGGTCTGTTGCTTTGAATACTTAAAAACATGGTCTTTGGAACAAAAAATTTTGGCTTCTAAAACGGGATTTCTCCCTCTACTTTTTAACAGGTGAGAAGTCTTTTTTTTTTTTTTGGGTCAGCTGCTTTGAAATAAGCAATAATACAGGGCCTAAAAAAAAAAATGTGGGTTTCTAAAAGACATTTGTTCTTCCCCCAAATTTTCAAGAGGGCTCAAAGGTGATGGGGCTGTCAAAAAAAGGAAAGGTAGGACACTGTTAAGAACACATATTCAAAATGACTTTTTTGCAAGACTTTAAAAAATATCAGCAATCCTGTAGTGAGACAACCCCTTTAATACAAATTAAAAAAAAAGAAACAAAGACATGGGGGGGATCCATCCTATTTTAAAAATGAGTTTTTTTAGAATTTGCTACTAAAAAAAATTGCATGTACAAAATGCTGATACAAAAATTCCTCTAATTGTACTGGGGGGTACAGGAAACTTAACAGATGGGTTATTCAGGGGACTTTGTATGGAGCAATTTGCCACACCAAAACAGAGACAATTTCCTCCCAAAACGTTTTAGTAAAAGAAAAAAGAAAGCCCAAGAAAAAGGGGACCTGGGGAAAAAAAGAGCGTCAACCCCCAGCATCTCCAAAAAAAGCCAATTGGTCCCACTCATACGGGGGGGAATTTCACTCGAAAAGACAGAAATTTATCTAGCACTACCCCGGTCTTGACTGTGTATGAGGAGGTCTGAGCTCACCTTCCGCTTCCCGCATCTGCTTTAGCAAACTGTTTCAATGCTGCGTCATAAAGGGCATTTTTTTTCCGTTTAATGGATGAGGGCGTCTGCCTGGGGTCTCACCGCACCCACTGTAACTCCCCGGATGCGGAACCTCATCTAATGGATGATGAACACCCCCCGGCCTCCCCCGACCCACGTAACCGGGCCCTGCAACTGGAACCTGCGTTTAATAGAACGGCCCACCCTTCTCTCACCACACCCACGTAAATCCGACCCCCACTGTACCTGCGTGATCCACGTTTCCCGCGTTCCCTCCTTGATCAGTAATTCCTCCAAACCATTGCGTAGAAGAAGGATTTTTTGCAGGCCTCGTTTCCTAGGAACTCTGTTTTTTCTTCACATTCTAAGTCACGGGGAAAAATGCACCAGTAGAATGGCAATACTCTAGCAGCTGCAGAAAAAAAACGAGTTGTTTTTAATATGTTTATTTTTTTTATTGAAAATTTTTTTGCGATGGTCCATAAGGGGGACCTGTTGGGTTTTTGGGTCATCTGCAGTGCAGGGGCGGGTAGTCAATGTCCATTTAAAATGAAATAGTGGTTTAAAAGACTCCTTTTTTCCGGGACTTTTTTTCTTTGGTTTTCAGACAGGTTTTGGGGTTTTTGCTGTGGTCCAGGACAGGCATATAATGTCCAGTTATTTAAAATGTGATTTTAAAAAACCTTTTTTCCCGCCTTTTTTCAATTGGGGTTATGCAGGTTCGGGGCTCATGCTGTGGCCCAGTACATGGGGAAAACAATTTCCGTTCAAGTAAAATGATGGTTCAAATAATACTGACTTCTGGCACTTTTTAATTTGTGGGTCATGCAGGTTTAAGGGTCATGCTGTGGTACACGACAGCGATAGTGAATGGTCTGTGACTTGATTTCTGTGACTTTTATAACATAAGTGTGTTGCCTAAGATGTAGCACGTATCCAGTTTACTGTTGTGGATGTAAATTCCAGCTTCTCCAGACCTGTTTGGGTGTAAGAATGAAGGTGTGGTTCCTCTCCCATGGACTTTAATGGTCATCTATTATCTATTATCGACTATCGGATATCGGCATGATAATTGACGATATTGACTATCGACCCGATGACAATAGTCGACGTAATCGCTCATCACTAATACTGCCCACTTCACAACGTTTCGGGGGATGGACACACACCCTTTCTCAAGCGTAATCGGAACTCACCAAGAGTGATACTTATACTATAAGCACAAATCTCGGTCATGCATATATCACAAAAAACACATATAAAACAATAACATGTTAAAATAGACCATACATATTCTCTATTTCTACAAATAAATCTTCAAAACTCTATATTCACCCACCACCAAGACAGCTTAAGTAACATACAAGTTTACCCTTACCTACTATGGGTTCTCCCTAGATAATGACTAACTGCGCTTGCGTATCTAGCTGAATCTGCGCATTTGTCAACTAAGGGCAAGCATTAGTTTCATCCGAAAAACAGGACACATTGTAGAAAGGCTACAAAGAGAATCTAAGATGATACATCTATAAAAATAAATCTATAAAAATACACTCCAGTGGCATTCTTCATTTAGCCCCTTGGGCACTAATGTATCAAATTTATATATCCAACATACTTCATAGCAAATTATTGCGAACGGTTTCCTTTGTGTAAAGTGTAGATTCCAACTTATCTCCTTCTACTGTGACTAAAACATCAAGAAAACTTACTGAAGTAGAACTGTTCGTAATAGAAAATTCAAGCAACGGATGAATAGAATTAATCTAGGTACAGAATCTATCTAGCTCTTGTGATGTGCCACTCCAAAGAACACATCGTCCCCATAACGGAGCCAAAGCTTGATGCAGTGGCTCCACTCACTGTGGATGATGGCAGTAGTCTCAATTGCCTCTAAATAAATATTAGCATAACTTGTAATATTCAGATCCAAACCTTTGACAAAAAACTATTTTAGGTTGGGATCTGACTATTACTTGCAGCGACAGGGGACCTCGATGGGGTCCCCTCTCGCTCCAAGTTATGCTAATATTTATTTAGAGAACATTGAGTCTACTGCCATCGTCCACAGTTTTTTTTTTTTTACATATTTTGCTATAACAATATACATAACCCCATTACTGACATTGGACATATGAGTATGTCCTAAGGCCGGTATGGGTCTTTGTAGCAGGATTATGGCTGCTAGCCCATTAGACGCCGACGCAAACATGGCCACGGCATCTAAATCAATGAGAAACGGTGTTGCGCACCATTTTTCACTTCGATCGGGGCGCCCAGAGCGAAATTGTGGGCTTCTGATCAGTTAACATGTCAACTGGAAGCCTTATGAAGGCTTCCATCGCCACCATGTTTTTTGTTTTCCTACCACAGGCAGGAAGTAGCAACACCGCCATCTTTGTACAACCTAATGCTTTTTATTTCTGTATAAACGATCACACACACACACCCCTCCCCCTAGCAGTGAAGTACCCTACGGGGACTCAAAGTTAAAGTAAAAAAAAATGTTTTGCCATTTTACAAATAAAAAAAATAAAAAAGTTACACATATTTGGTATTGCCACGTCCAAAGAAGTCCAGTCTATTAAAATATAGCATAATTTATACTGTACACTGTAGAAAAAAAATTAAAAATGCCAAAATAGCTTTTTTTTCTGTTATTTCACGTCTTCTAAAAATAGGATTAAACGCAATCAAAAAAGTTGCATGTATTCCAATCTGGTAGCAATAAAAGAAACACTTTAGGCCACAAAACATGCATCCTCATTCACGTCCATAGGTGTTAGTACTAGAAAGTTATTGGTCGCAGAAATTGGTGCCGCAGCGCAAATTTCAAAAATTTAAAATGTTTGGATTTTTTTTACAGCACAAAAACATAATGGAAACTGTACATGTTTCATATTACCAGATTCGTATCAACCTGTAAAATACAAATAATACATCATTTTTACCAAAGATTGAACACCATGAAAGCAAAACACCAGCAAACATGTTGCAAGTATGTTTTGGTTTTTTTTTCACATTTTGTACCACTTAGAATTTTTTTCCCAGTATATTCTATGGTAGGATGAATGACACCATTAGAAAATACATCTTGTCCTGCAACATAAAAGCCATTATATGTTTGTGTAGATGAAAATAAAAAAAAGTTACGGCTCTGGGAAGCAGGGAGGAAAAAACAAACGTGAGAAAAAAAAATAGACCTCAGTGTTAAAGAGTTAATAAAGAGGTATTCCGGTATACAAAACTTAAATTCTGCTGAAAGTGTGAGTTACAAAAATAAAAATCTTCAATATTTAGTAATTAACATTTTTTAGTGGTTTCTTACATAACTGCTCACCAATTACAGGCCCCAAATATGTTTGTAGGTTGTTGCCAATAGATACGACCTGGAGTTCTGTTCAGCTTTCTGGTCAGGCATTCTTCGTAGTAAGAGGTTTAGCTATGTATCTATGAAGCAGCTGGGGATGTGATGGTATGTAACTAAAAACTAATGTGAGAGAGTACAATATAAGATACACAGCAGTGTGGGGACTTTCTTCAGCCAAAAGAACAAGCTAGAGTAGATGTCAGCAGTGCATGATGGGAACTGTAGCCTGCTACCCACATTAGCAGCTACTGAAGCAAAGCCCAAACTTGCTGCACTGAGAAGGAGAGAATAGGGGGCTACATTGTGACAAAATATGACAATTATACATGTTTGCGATGTAGGATTCAGATTACACTGTTGCAAAAGACCCTATTGCTCCTTTTTAAGTTTTTTTTGTCTGAACGCTGGAATACCCCTTTAATAACTGAAGTAACCATTGATAAAATACATCTAGTTACATGCAATGTATCCAATCTTCTGTTAAATATCCAGTAGCCTATGTAATTTTGTTCATTTCTGAATTGAACTTGAATTGCTCAAGTGTTCCAGGCTTAGATTAATCATGAAGAAATTCATATTGTGCTACCTGACACCACAGTCTTGGACAAGAGGTAATAAAGATGGATGTCTAGAAATGACAGACGATCAGGAATGGAAATTCACATGTCACAGAAAAAAGATAGGAAGAAAACTCAATAAGAAGTAGCATGCAGCTGTAAAAATGGAAGCCTGGTAGAAGAGAACACTATAGATGACATCCTAAGCCATGATGGTTATTTTTATCCAGTAATGTTATAACAATATAGCAATTGTGTTGTTCATTGAGAAGGGTGATACATTTTGTAGGTTCCCAATCCAATCAGTGCTAGCTTTTCAATAGTATTACAACTGCAATTAACATACTTACAAACATTATATAGAAAATCTAAAGATATACATTATCAAATAGAATTCAGAAATGGAAGATCTCTCCTTAGGGAGAGCACCTATATAGGTATGTGGAGACTCAAAATTGCCTTTTTGCACTCCACGAAGCATCTGCATATCACAAGGCATTATGGGAAAGGAGCTGAGAAACTCTAGCGCCCTCTTTTGGATGTAATAAATCCTCAGTTTGCTTTTGACCCCCCCCGGATCTTTGGAAAGCAAGAAAGGATATTTTGCCAAACCAGCATCACTCATCTGTAGACAGCCTGTTTCGGGGTTTTGCCCCTCATCAGTACAGAGCGGAGTGATGCTAGCTTGGCTGAGTGAATTCAGTATTAAGTACATACTAGCTTCATTACATAACTTAGCTGCAAACTTAGTTAAACTGCCATGAGGTGTTAGGAATCTAAGAATCTTGAAGTTATAATAACACATACAAGTGATTAGAAACAGTAAAAATCTTTAGGTTCACGTAATTTTACATCTTCAATAGAGAAGAGTTTTTATAAAATTTGATCATTATACTGATGAATGGATAATAAAAACAAACAAAAAAAACATATTTTTTTTAAATCTTTTTTTTTATCTTTTGAGTGACATAAAAAAGCATGAAATAGTTTCATATGAACCACAATTTTTCATGTTGTCACAGCTTTCCCTGTGGTCCAAGTGATTTTGTACTCTATTATAAAGTAGAGTTATAGTGGTAAATTTTGCTGTTTGACAAGACCCGAATGCTAGATTTTACTTCAGGATGGGCCAACATCAATGAAGAATTTGTATGTTTTCTGCATGTCTGCATACTGTATGTTTCCTTGTGATATTTAGGTTTCCTCCCAGACTAAAAACACAATTTCTAGGTTAAATAAGTTGTCTGTCAAAAATAAATAAATAAATAAAATAGACCCCAATTCCATTGTTTACCTTTGTAGTCCCTGCTTAGTCCAGTTTTGTAGCTGTATTGGTTTTTCCAGTCCTTGTTTACTTTTGCTCATGATAAAAAAACGGGGCTTGAGCAGTGATGTTAATGCAATGTTACTTGACCATTGATGCCACTAACTGGGCCACCTGCCATTTTGACAGACCAGAAACAAAGACTGAAGACGTTCCTTGGGCTTAAAAAAGCTTAAGTGCTTTATAATTTTTTTTCTTTTACTTGAACAAAATCCTTCATTTGCTTTATGTACATTTGTGAGTATAATGTGATGAAATCTAAAAATATCAGTAGCAAAAGGTAACAGCAAGTCTTCAATTGCAATTAAAATATTATTTACTTCTTAGAAAACAACATACAACACCTATACAACGGCTATTGCACATAGTACCTGTTAGAGGTATATGATAAGTCCTTCATATTCGGACATATGTTTCTCAGGATATTTCAGTCCACTTTTGCAGAGAGCAGAAAGCACATCCGTGCTGTGCGGTGTACGGGATACACTGCTGCTACGTTTCGAAAGTTTCCTTTCTTCTTCAGGCCTGATGTGCTTTCTGCTCTCTGCAAAAATGGACTGAAATATCCTGAGAAACATATGTCCGAATATGAAGGACTTATCGTATACCTTTAACAGGTACTATGTGCAATAGCCGTTGTATAGGTGTTGTATGTTGTTTTCTAAGAAGTAAAGAATATTTTAATTGCAACTGAAGACTTGCTGATACCTTTTGCTACTGATGTTGGAGGATTTTAAGAGGAACCTCTAGCTGCAAGTTTAATGGGCATACGCCCCAAAACAGGTTGTCGCTTTGTTTGTGTTGGATTGAAATCTAAAAATCAAATACAAAAGACAGAGTCACAACACATGGTTTATGCTAATCTTTTGTGGTTGTCAGTTAGTCACAACTAGTCATGACCGAACCCTAAAAAGTTTGAGTTCGAGTAGAACCTCGAATTTTGAGAAGTTCGATTCGAAGTTCGAGTCGAACTTCGAACCCCATTGAAATCAATGGGAGAAGATGTTCTGGCTAATTTTTATACCCATACAGGTGAGGAGAAACTGCAATTAGCATCCATAACAGTAAAATTGATATGTGGAACATATCACTCTGAGAGTCAGAGAAAAAAAATTCACAGGTTAAAATAATTAATTCCTTTTAATGGCTAACTGAAAAGATGAGGACAGCGAGTTATAGGAGGTGCTGCACTAGCAGCTGCCACGGGGCCCCCTTTGTCACATAAGAAGACACCGGTATTGGAAATGGCACATGGTAACTGGCAGGAGCCCCCTATCACTTTTTGCAGCAGGAACCAAGAAAATGTCATATATGTAGTGTCAGCAAGAAAATCCAGGGAACATCGAGGTTCAGCTGGCAGTGATGTAGTTATAGGGGGTGCAGTGGTAGGCAGGGCTGCCGTCAGTCATCTATTAACCGTTTCAGGGCCCCATGGAGCTAAATCAAATGGGGCCCTCACCCATTACTAGTTCCTATTTTTAACATATACTGGGCCCCTTTTTTATTAGGGCCACCGACAGGAGTACTGCTCTATTGGCACCCCTGGCACCCTTTTACAGTAGCTTGACCCCAAAACCAGCAAAAATGACCTTATGGACACTCACAATAAAATTAGCAAGAAAAAATGATTATTTGAAACAAGATTTTTGGGAATAGGACATTGACTAACGCTGTCTTTTACAGCACACGACCCGAAAAGCATCAAAAATTTACCTTTCAGATCTCAATAAAATTAGCAAGAAGAAATGACTATTTAAAACAAGATTTTTTTGAATAGGACAAATAGGATAAAAATTAAAAAAGTCAAGATTTGTTCACAGTCTCTTATTGAAAAACTGTACTCCAAAGACAGCAAATCAATAGTGTTCTTAAAAGCCTATACTTTGCAATGGGCAAACAGATTATAAACAGAATTTTTCTCTATGTAATATCAGTGAAATGGGGTCATATGGAAGAACTCTGACAGCAAATTAAGTGGTCTTAAATGCTTATACTTTGTGACTGGCAAATAGGATTCTAAAAAGATTTTTTTTCTATGGAATATCTATACAAAACTACCTAACTCCTAACTATTGCTATGTATAATTTCCTATGTTATCCCCCCCCCCACCACCCCAATAAACTTAATAGCAGCTATTAAAGTGTTAAATTGCTATTAAATGGTATTTCTGCCTACTGGCAAACCAGCAGACACAGGCAGCAGTGTGTTCACTACAGAGAGTAAGGCGGAAATGGCGTTCAACAGGAAATGTAGTGACATATACATAAGACGGTCATGTGATTTTAACAGCCAATGAGATCCCTACACCCTCACTGGTGATGTTTTTGACCCCCCCTCTGTGCTCTGTACTGATTGGCTGGCCACCAAAACTGAAGAAAGCAGCTGAAAAAGGCGCCGAAAACCTGTGCCGAACCCAAACTTTTTACGGAACTTGCGGCAAAAAAATTCGGTTCGGCTTGGGTTCAGAAAAAACGTAAAGTTCTTACCGTACTAACCACTTTCCGAATGGTTCGGCTCAACTATAGTCACAACCTCTATAAGTGATTTTATTGAAGAGATCTCATTTTCATACCAATGTTTTCCTCATGGGACGTAGGATTCTGTCATTGGAAGACATAGGCGCTGAATCTCAAAATAAAAGGGATCTAGCTAGTGAAGCTTGTTTAATATAATCAAAATAGCCAAGTATATAGGAATTCTTACCTTAGCATCTGTGCAGAAAGACACAGAATTTAATAAATGCGTGAATTTTAAAGGCCGCATAGTGAGAGCGTTTGCAACTACGTTATGGGGATCGATAGTCGAAAACCAATACAGAAAGAAAACCTCAGACCCACAAAGACCCAAAATTAAAAAGTCCCCAGAAGGCAGTATTATGTGAACCATCTTTTTTAGTTGAACTGGACATTGACTATCCCTGTCCGTCCCACGCAGACCCTTAAACCTGCAGACCCCAGTTTAAAAAGTCTGGAAGAAAGTAGTCTTTAAAACCACCATTTTAATTGAACGGACATTGACTATCCCTGTCCTGCCCGAACATACTCTTAAACCGTTTGACCCAAAATTTAAAAATCAAAAAAAGGGAGTCTTTGAACCACCATTTTATTAAAATGGTATTGACTATGACTCCCCGGACCGCACATCCCCTTAAACTACATGACCCACGTTTAAAAAAGTGCCGAAAAAGGAGTCTTAAACCCACCTTTTTATTGAACTGGACGGGACTTACCTGTCGTACCACAGCAACCCTCAAACCTCTCCCCCAGTTTAAAAAAAGTCCCGGAAGAAAGATTTTGAAACACCTTTTGTTAACTGGATATGATATCCCTGTCCTAAAACCAAAGCATACCCCAACCTCATGGGGTCGTAGTCATACGGCAATTATCAAAAGAAATCCATAGTCAAAGAGATTATCGCCGTTTAAAATTAAAGTCAAGGGGAGAGGAACAAAACCCCATCTTACACCAAAAAAGGGAGGGGAAGCTGGGAATTAACTCCACAACAGCAAATTGTTTACTCTACATTTGGCAAGACAATTAGGGTTTTAAAAGCCACAGAAAAAAACACAGACCATTCACTTCCTGTCTTGCACCACAGCATGCCCTTTAAACCCCAGCCCCAAATTAAAAAGTGCCAGAAGGCAGTATGATTTGAACCACATTTTCTTGAAAGGACTTTTAAATCCCCCGTCCGGAATGCAGCATGAGCCCCCCAAAACCCGCGACCCCAATTAAAAAGTGCTGGAAAAAGGAGTCTTTGAACCCCCCATTTTTGTTTATGGACATGACAAAGCCTTTCCTGGGCTCATATGACCCTTAAATCTATGTCCCCGATTAAAGGAAGGAGCCCTTCTCTAGTACCTCCCTCCATGTCCTACACCCCCTTGCTCGCTTACCCCCTGCGTTTGCTCCATTCAGAAATATAAAAATTTTTAAAAGGGATGGAACAGTTTTGACAGTTCCCCTTTTTGAAAGACGGAAAAACACATATTCTTAAATCCCTCTAAATTTTCCAAAAGCCAAA